>CAKAKR010060704.1:0-99891 GCA_916700685.1 Adelosebastes latens
TTAAAATTATTACAATTTAACGGTGAAATTGTGACTTGACGTGAACACAGAACATGAACGATCAGCTGATTGTAACGCGAAAGTGAAACGTAACGCATGGGACACGAAACAGCGGCCTCCTGGATGAAAGCCTTGTTTTTGATGGACCTATCCACCTCCACCTCCCTCCCGCCCTGTGTGTCTCTTTCACTCTTTATAACACGTCACCACAGCACTTTCCCTATGCGTTAACTGTTGCCGCGGATGGGTTTACATTGTAGTTAATGGAAAGCCTGGTGAGTCTCCTACCAAAAAGGAACCCTTTCGCGGCGGTATTAAGCGAGTATCAGTATTTGACGCCCTGGGAATGACAACGGGCTGATAAGAACTGTAAAACCAATGTTTCATTTCCCAGAGCACAGAGTCAGAATCTGGACTTACCCTGAACTATATGTGTATATGCGTACACTTGGGGTTGATCCCCTGTTCCATTCTCAGCCAGAGCAATAAAACTGCCTCCAAAACTGACACAAAATCTAAGGTTTACCATATTAAGAGCTTTTCCAAAAGCATTGTTAATCAGGAAAAGGAGAGGTAGCACAAAGTACCTGTGCTCCAGACACATTCCAGAGGAGGTTTTGGCAGAAATCCTTGATTTTCTACTGTATATAGCCTGACAATTCAGATTGTATTATTGTTCCATGAAGACACTGTGTTAAGTTGGAATTGGATATCTGTACGAGGAACAGATATGGAGAGGAGATACCCAAGACTCATCTTTCCCAAGTTGACATCATGCCCCTAACAAGTGTTTGATCATTATATTTGATGTCTTTACTTAGCTCTAATTTCCAGTAACACATCCTGTGACATCCCAATCCTTGTAAGCAACATCTGTGGAGTTGGTGAATGTCTGCACTGGAGGGTAGATGCTACAGTATGCTAGTAAAACAAGTATCCTATCAGCGGAACACACTTCTGTCTGCTCTGTTTTACAACATTAAAGGCAACGAATGGTCCAATAACTTGTTGGTTGTCTTCATATTAAACTGATTTCACAATAAATATTTCACAATATCAATGTTGGGAGATTAAGAGGGTTAACTAAATGAGTTATTGAATTCATTTTGTCAAATTTGACCCCTAAATCTTTATAACAACTCTTTGATGTTTCAGAATTGATGACTGCATCATTTTAGGAGGACATGTTCTTAAAATCTGTAAAGTTACAACCACACAGAATTCTGCAGCCACAGACTTACACCCACACACACACACACACTCAAACACTCACTCCAAGACACACACCTCCACTGCACACATGCAGACTCACACTCACATTTAAACAGCCCATTACATTGATAGATTGCTGTGGCACTGAGGATGTCTAAATGCATCCTCAGGCATTATTCTGAGTAGCACTGACTCTGAAGATCCACACACTTCATCATCACAACCATTTATATAGGCTACTTAAAAGACTCCATTAACACACACAAACACTCTCGTGCATGGCCTCAGTCATATACACATGTGAATAACAGACTTACACTTAAAGGCAAAATACAGTCTTTAACATAAACACTGACATATGCACATATCTGCACACAAACAGTCACACGGTCATACACACAGATGCATACCAACATGAACATGGCGTCCATACTAAAGTGCAGTGACTATACTTTAGCCGTTACTGGCTGCTTATTAATCTGAATTGTTTAGACTTGTACTCGTAAAAACAGTATTCAGTCTTTACCAATATACTTTATGTCATGATGCGTTTATTTTCTCACCAGTGTCCATGTTTTCATCACAAAGTTAAAGCAAATAAAGCCATCCGATGTTGTGCGAGCACAGCCAAAAGCTGTTTGCCTCTTTACAATCAGCAACACCTGTGATTACTGGCACAAACTTAAATTTCCTGTTGCCAGCCTTGGCCCGTACCATACACCACCTAGTGCTCGGAGGCATAGAACACTTAAACACAAATCAAACACATGGCTCGTACACTAAAGTCCCACCAGAGTTTGAAACGGCAACATTTCGGACCAAAACCTCAACCTCCAGATGTCAACTCTGCTGAATTTTGACACATAAATTTGTGACATTGACATATTTCAGTTTATAGTTAAAGACCCTGCTCTGCTTCATAGAAGCTATGTTAATAGAGGTTTCCTTTTGTGTTAATCTGGCCGCAAAATAAAACTAGCCAGAGCCACTGGTAGCAAGTGCATGACCCAAAAGTAGTCATGATGACAAGAGGCTTCACAGACATGAATAATTATGTTCCCATAAAACTAAACTGCATTCTCAATTACGTTTCCGTATTTTGTTGCAGACTACGTTTGTCTTTGACGAATCATAAATACGTTTGTAAGTCTGCGGACGGCCGTAGCAATTGATGTTCAACGAACCACGCGCAGACCAGGTAACGTAGTATATTGAGTGACCGTTAATGAAAGTTACATGGAATAATAACGTTATTGAAAGTTACGTGGTATAATAACGAGTATAACAAGCAAGAAAGTTCACTACGGGCAGGTGGA
The DNA here is from genome assembly GCA_916700685.1 of Adelosebastes latens. NCBI lineage: Eukaryota > Metazoa > Chordata > Actinopteri > Perciformes > Sebastidae > Adelosebastes > Adelosebastes latens. Next base: position 2,529 of record CAKAKR010060704.1, read on the forward strand.
AGGTGTGGTGGCTGGGTCAAACTAACACTTTCTCCCTTGACGTGTCCTGTGTGAAACATTTTAACATTTTCAGCCAAACCATGATGTTTTTTAACAAATCTAAACCGGTAGTTTTGTTACCTAAACCCAACTAAGTAGTTTCGTTGTGTTTTTTGTTTGTTTGTTTGTTTTGTTATGTTTCACTTTTGTAGTAATTTTAAGCCAAAACAATTTTTTTTTACTAAACCTAATCAAGTAGTTTTGTTGCCTAAACTTAACTAAATAGTGTTGTTGCGTTTTTCTTTTGTTTTAATTTACAACGTTAACCACGTCTTTAAAACTGATTAAAACCGATTAAAACTGATTAAAACTGCGACCGTAATCAGGGAGAAAATATGTTTCCCTCGAAATGGAATTGAGAATGCAGTTTAGTTGTATGGGAACGTAATTTTGTGGGAGAAAGGGATGGATTGAGATGCAATAATAATAATAATAACTGTAATACACTGATGACTGACATCTGATGCTTATTTTGTCTCATCAGAAAGTTATTAAAGGGAGGCCATCTTTTGTTCAAATACAGGGATTTCATTTTACATACAGTAGTACATTTCTATTTCAGGGAATGAATTTTCTATGTGACTTGTAAGAGCATTTGTCAATTTCACTGGTTATCAACATTGGGCTTTATGAACTACTATATAGCATGGACACATTACACAATAAACTGCAATACATAAAACATAAAATACTAAGTCAAGTTTTTCAAAAGTGTTCAAAATTCCCCTAACCACTGCAGATTGTGTGCACAGAGCATATATAAATTGAATATAATAGAAATGCATTCAATCATATCATTTATATCTCTGGTAATTGGCTTCCTCTCTCTGATTAAAATGTGGTAATTCAGCATGCACAATAATAGGAATCAGCTACTTCACTGACAGATGTGCACAGAGGTGCAGTTAGAGACTTGAATTACAGCGGTAATCATTTTCAGCTTGAGCCAATGACTCTTATCATGCCAAATGCTTCTAATGCATATTAACACTCAACTTCCTCCTCTTGCTCTCCATTCGCCTCACCCACCCGCCATCCATCCATCCATCCATCCATCCATGTCCATTTTGAGCGTTTTATTCAAATGATGCCCCGCTCCTCAGTTTACAAGATGCTGCCCTGTCTTCCTATTTTCTCGCCTCATAATTTACAGATACAGGCTTTTAGCTAATGCTCTTATTCAGAGCGACTTATAATCAATGCAGCAGCAGAGGAGTCACATTCGTCAGCAACAATCCAGTGATAACAGGTAGCCGACTGGGTAAGAAGAAGCAGAAAAAGTAGAGGGATAAATGAACAAATGCTGTGTTTTTACTGTCCCTCCATTGGCGACCACGGCTTATGTCCCCCTTACCCCTCTTCCTTCCTTCATCCATCCATCAATCATTCATGCCATCAATCCATTCTTTATTACTCTTCTCAATCATTCTTACATCCTTTACCCATCTCTTCCTCCCCTTTTTAGTCTCTCTCCTTGTCAATCACCCTTCCTCTCTTTCTTTTCACCTCTTTCGCTTCTTTTATCTCCCCTCTGTCATCTCATCCTCATCATTTCTCATCAGTTCTCACTTGTTATGCATGCGCTACAGTGTTTGTGTACAAACCATGCCATCGCACAACCATCATCTCTGACACAAATTCATCAATCTGCTCTCTCTTCTGATAGAATACACTTCCACTCACTGTGAAAGAACAAGACAACAGAGAGAGAGACAGGGTGGGATAGAGAGGGGAATTAGGGGTAAAAAGTTTGAGTTTGAAGGAGGAGGAAGGAAGACCGGTGGTGATGAAGAAAGAATGAATGTTGCAACGAGGATACCTGAGGTGAAAAGAGGGGGTTAAAAGCAAAGGAAATTGTGAATAAGAGATATTGGAAAAGAGAGACAGACGGTAGTGCAACATGCATACAAGGGAACGGCCCTGTGTGATAAAGACAGGAAGAGGAGGGTAGAGGGATTGGGATGGTAAATAATGATCCAGTCTCAGAGATAGAAGGAGAAGAGAATCAGTGTAATTAATGAAGGAAGAGGAGAGAGAGAGAGAGAGAGAGGAGACGGAGGGAAAACAAAGAGTAGATAAATCACTCTAAACAGAGAAAACAAGGAGGGAGGGGAGCGCAGGAGAGCAGCATCAACAGAGAATAACTTCCAGTGTGCGCACGATCATTGACTCTCGACAAACAATATGTTCGCCCATCTGGATGTGAATAATATGGATGAACTCGGTACATTACTGTCAAAGTCATTGTTTCCTTTCAAATCCAGTGTGCCGGAGTACAGAGTCCAAACAATGAGAATGTGTCACCGTTATAATATTTATGGACTGCGGTGAATGGGCTTAACTGGTTGACCTTTACAGAGCAGCTCCCTTTAATAAAGCGCTAATTAATGAGGTGGCTTTAAAGGGTCAGTTCACCCAAATTGCAACATATTTTCTCATTTAGAGGCAAATGACAGAACACAATGACAACAGGGACAATTTCTCTAATAGAGAGTAAAATAAAAACGGTTGACAGCGAGGTTGTTGTAAGTAATCTGGATATTTTTTTGTGAAAATACCAGATGCTCTTGATTATTTTGAATATAATTGTTTACAAAATCCCATTCGCCTATGTTCTTTTGGGGTAGAGGCAGAAAACCCAAACTACTACTGAGTTCTGGTCTATTCTGTCCCTCTCTTTTCACTCTCTTCTACTCCCCTAGCTGATTTATACTGTGCCACTTTGAGCGCGGCATCTTTAAGCCTTTAGGAATATGGGTAGTATAATTTTACTCCTGGGCTGTTAAATATGAGTGAGAGAGCTTGTCGAGCTATAACAACTGGCTCAAAGACAGAGAAGGAAATGAGCGTATTGCGGACCAGTGGCCTTTTGGAGTATTTATGGGCATGACATGTTTGAAAGGACGGTATGATTACACGGCTTCTGGCTTTACAAATAAGAAGACGGATATTAACATGCTACAGTCTGGTGGCCTTGTGGAACGTTAAGAAGCTTGAAAAGAAAAAGCTAAAGAAAAAAGTCAATAGCAGAGCAAACAATATGGTTTGTGATGCATTCAGGAATATCAAATACATGAATGTTTTTTGGCTCTCGTGTTGAGCGCTTCACAATGGACCACTCTTGGAAGACCTTAAAGTCAATGTTCACGGTGCCTGGTCTAGACTCACAGATATCAAAACTACTCCTGACAACAAACAAGGTGGAGCAACCATTCATAAACAAGGACAAGTATCATGATACTCAAGGTTCATTACAAATAAAAGACCACTGGCAAATACTCCAAATCCAGATAGAACTATAGTTGCACTGTAGAGTTCATGTGTTATATGTTTACCAGTGACTGAGGGCTATCTGAACACAAACCTGATAACAATGTTGTGGTCCAGTGATATTTCGTGATTCTCTAAATTAATCCATGTCACATCAAACAAGTACTTGCTGTGCAATCCTACACCTGTTATTTCTTCCAAATAAAAAAATCAGAATTTTTATTTCCCCATTTGGAGGAGCCTTTGTCTGCAATGGAACAGCTTCAACAATCAAATACGATGGAGCTGGTAGTTAAAGGTGCAGTTTGTCGGATCTGGCGGCGACTAGCGGTGAGGTTGCAAATTGTAACCAACTGAAACTTTTCTCGTGTGCCAACGTGTCAGAGAACTACGGTGGCCGACGTGAAAACGTCATCTAGAGCCAGTGTTTGGTTTGTCCATTCTGGGCTACTCATGGCGGACTCCGTGAAGAGGACCCGCTCTGTATATACAGTAGATATACAGTAAACAGCTCATTCTAAGGTAATGAAAACACAATGATTCTTATTTTCAGGTTTCATTATACATTAAAGAAAACATACCTAGTAATAGTATAGGCCTATTCCGTTTCTGCCAATAAATCCCCCTAAATGTTAAACACTGTTCCTTTAAATACCAGCTCACATCCCAAGTTAGTACAGTAGATACTATTTAGCAATATCCCTAAACACTCATATGTCAATGTTTCTGAAAATAACAGAGCGAAACCGTAGTCACAAGCCCTTCCTGTTAGACCAGACTTATCAGATATAAATATATAGAAATATAAAACCCCAAAACTCAGAGCTAACATGGAAAAAATGGAAATATGTGAATAAAAAGGACTGAGCCTATTTTAGAACCTGGATTAAAACTCAGAGCTCGTAACAGCAACTTATTAATGAAGTCTGCTGCAGCATATGCAGACTGATTATTCCAGGAAGGTGTATATGTACCCTGGAGCTGGGTAGTCAAACAACGACATCATCATCAACACATCTGTTCACTTGCATGTGAGTGTGATATTCCACATGTACCTCGCCTGCAGTGCTGCTCCTCAGTATCAAGCCACACATAATCACCTTCTCACTTTCGTTCCTAAATGCTTCCCGCACACGTACAACACAACATGCCTCTAGGGGAGTGTTACAGAGAGGAGAGAGAGAGAGAGAGAGATGCAGGGGGGAAACGGAGAACAAGAAAGAGAGGATTTTTTTTTTTTCTTCATGGGCAGTGATGTACCAGGAGGGAGCGCCAGGTCGACTATGGCACGAAGCGCCAGAACCACTGTGGGCTACTCACACAGAAATAAGACATTATGGATGAAATCTTGTCACCGAATTGATTAAAATGAGGGAAATCTAAAATCTATTTTGGGTCTTTTTTTAGTGGTACCTTACAGGCTAATATAACTTAATTTAAAGACAGTTATTGACGTTTTAATAATAGACCTGGCTATTAAAGGGTAGCTATTCCTATTATAGAATTATAATAGCCCTATTTTTTACAGTCAGGGCTAATGTTTTTCAATATACAAAAAGCCTTTCAGGCATGTAGGGCGAGTGTTCACAACAATACACAGGAATATTTTCAAGCGCTTTTCTCAGATGCTGGAAATTTCCGAGATTTGAAAGTGTGTTGTAAATGTGTGATCTGTAAGCGCGTGTTTCAAGAATCATATCAGCAAAAGCTCTATATTTAGGTCCGGAGTGGATATATGAATGTGTGTTGACATGTTTGTGTTTGATCGGGAATTTGCAGCAAATGTTCCTCTCGCTGTTCTCTAAGAAAAAAAAAAAAGAGGGGGTTGGATTTGAGTGGTGTGTGTGTCTGTGCACATGTGTGTGTGCCTGTCTTTGGCCAGCTATAAAGACAATGGCACCGTTGAGGGCTTTTCTTGGCAGACTGACAGAAACACTGATGGCAAGTGATTGGATAAACCATGCCTGCAGGAGATACACACACACACAAACACACGCAAGCATTCACAGACACACACACACACACACACACTTTCATGATCCATGCTCGCCCGATGCAGCGCTGTTTTTCACTGACCCTGATTTTATGCTTTCGCTCTGATTGGACGCCGTCACTCATCACTCTGCCGATGCCCGTTTTTGATTGGCTCACTAGAAAAGGTCGTCGGTTTTATAGTAAGGGGTCAGGGTTTGCGATTGAGATTGATGCGTGCTAAGGCCCGTATACAGGGTCTGAGGCTGGTTTATAACTTTCCATGACTGGCGTGATGTATGGGGCCATGGCTGACCGTACACGCAACACACACACACACACACACACTAAGTGACTAATGTGCTTTTCAGAGGAATTGACTTACTGCAGCTTTCCCGCCTCCTTCCACATAATGGATGTATTGACAGATAGAGATTGTGAGCATATATGTGTGTGTGTTTTATGAACGGAAATGCATATGCATATAGATATCTGTCAACACATGGATTTAGGTGCTTTTGTCAATATGTGCGCATGATTTTATATGTGTGTTCATGATGGGAGTTCAGGCCCAATGTCAGAATGGGTGGTGGAAATAAATGAGGTCTTAGCCTTGATCCATATCAGTCACCAGCGGGTCTATTCTTCATCACTCGCATACACACACACATGCGCATACACACAAAACCGAACACTACTTTTATCCCCATTAATCACAAATACATACACTCCAATGTCAAGAACACACACAAATAAATTTATGCAAACACTATGACATGTACTGTACAGCACACTAATTCAAGAACACACTTGTACAAACATATATGCCAGCTCACGCAGCACGCCATAAAAAAAACAGTCATTAGCAAATCATTAAAGCGTGTGCATGGACACATACAGTACACAAACAACATGACTCATACCCACAACATTGCCAGTGATGTAAATAATCATTGACACAACCGCACACACACATCATTTATCGAGCTTAGTGCGCCTGATGACAGACTGCTGTAGGCAATGACAGCGCACTCACACACACACACACACACAGTTTTGGACGCCGTAATCTTTCAAGTCAAATCCCTTTTATTGACCACGGAAATCATTACAGAGTAAGGCCCAAGGGTGCATGTGTGTGAGTAGGTCTGTGCACGTGCCCACTGTATTAATACTTTCACCTGTTTACTCACCAGATCTCCTGAACTATATGCATGTTTTTTTTTATTTTTATTTTTTATGTATGATGTGTGTGTGAGCATTACCGTCATATTACACTTTGACATGTTCAGCACGTTCACATGACGTAAACACGCTTCACCCACATCACAGTGACCTTTCAGCTGAAAATTAAACATGAAGGAGTGTCAGTCTTGCTTAGTGTATTATGGGTGTACTTCAGTTGATTGTTGTTAGATAAAAACCAAAAGAGACTGCAGTTGCTGGGTTGAGATAGATTATAAAGTGTAAAGGCTGATCAGATGCCAAAACACTACACAATGTTTTTTACAACTCTGCTAAGTTTTCACAATGGCAACAGGTAAACAATAGAAATACAGCATTAACATATTCACATAATCTACCAGGAATTTGCACTTGCAAGTATGTAAAGTTTATTATTATTATTGTTATTATTCAATTAAATGTTTTTTATTTGTATTTTTTTTATTATTATTTATGCTAGTTGTTTTATTTATTATGTTTTATTATATATTTTTTATTTTAAGGTATTTATATATTATTTAATTTAGATTTATATAATTCCATTTATCTATTTTAAAATCCCAGTCTTTCATTGTATTGTTATTATTTTCAAGTTTGACCGGCACGGGTGGGGTTAATGTTCTATTGGTTCATTGTGTTGTTTTTTTCTTTCTTGGTCATCCTTAAATTCCTTTGGTTTTGAGTACCGTTTTTTCAATATCATTTGTAGTGCCCTTTTTTTACATTATACACGTATCAATAAAAATGTTGAAACTAGGAATGTGCACTTGCATGTATTTGATTGGCATTTCCGGATGACACCGCATTGTAGCAAAAGTTGGGTGTCATCACTGGATGACCCTACACTGTTATGCTGGAGCCCTCTGCATTGGCAACCCTGCTGCACCGCCAGACTGATGCATTTTTGGGGAAAAAAACATGGAAAAGACAGTTACTGCTAAAACATAGAATACAGATATTTTGATACCATTTCGTGTTCACGGTTCGATGTGTTTTTCTTATAGCAGGGGATTTGTTTTAATTATTTAGAAAACAGTTAATTCTTAAAAGTGGATCAAATACCACAAACCTGTAAAAATCAAGGCACTCAGAGATTTGCATTATAAGTATAAGATAATGCAAGGGAATATGTGAGTATTGCTCCAAAACTATACACAACACATAGCAACAAAAAAACAAGTGAAATAGCCCAAAGATTTCTTAATAGAGAGCTGTCACGGTTGGTAGCCAAATATAGAAAACAGAAACTGGACCTAAATGCCAGCCCTGTCTCTTAAAATGATGTTCCCATTAAGGCTGTCAAAGTTAACGCAAATTCGTTTTAACGCCACTAATTTCTCTAACGATGATGATGATCACATGCAGTTTGGGGCAAGTCATAGTCAAGTCAGCACACTGACACACTGAGAGTTGTTGTTGCCTGTTGGGCTTCAGTTTGCCATGTTATGATTTGAGCACATTTTTTTTATGCTAAATGCTATGCATTTCCCTAAAAACGTGATTGAGAATACAGTTTAATTGTATGGGAAAATAATTATCTAGGAGACAGGGATGCAAATACAAACAGTAGAGGAGGCAGCAGAATGATTTCAGTGATTTAGTAACAAAAAGGCTTACCGAGTCCTTAACGAAGCAGTAGGTCTAGCAGGCAGGTAACAGGAAAAATCCAAAGACCGGAAACATGAAAGGAAAAACAAACAGGAAAAACAACTCACTGGTAAAACTTGACACTAGGAACAATTGGCCAAACAGAACACTTGGAAACGGGTCTGGTATATGTATTAGACTGATTGGAGAAGTGAGAACAGGTGAGCAGGAGGTGAGGTGACTGCAGGACTGATAATGGACAGGTGAAACTAATCAGGGCAGGGCAGACAATCAAAACTGGCGGGAAAACACAAAGGCACGAAGTGAAGTGATCTGAAACGAGATGAGTAACAAAATAAAACAGGAAACACTAAACATAAATGATATGAATAAATGAAACAAAGAAAAATATAAGATAAGACATAAGAGCTTAAATTCAAGTATTACAATAATAATAATTATAGTCAATTTTCAATATTATTTGCACAGCCCGGAATTTCAAATTCAAATCAAAAGGCCCTTTATTTGGATGAGGAAAAACCCAACAAAAACATCTAATTGTTATAGTGCACCACACAGTTTGGGACAAATTCAGCAGCATTTTACTCAGTAATCAAGTATTGGTTAAGTGTGGCTAAATATTACACTGTAAGCTTCCTGTATGACATCATATCCTGCTACACCTCTATTTGTTGCACCAGCTGCAGGTGACTGCAGCTTTTAGTGAGTGTGAATGTCAGATGGGTTTTTTTCTCCATGTGTGTGTTTATGTTCCTCTTGTTAAGCTCTCCATGTGCCTGTAAGTTGCAAGCAGTGGTTTGGTAATCCTGTTCCCCTCTCTATCCCCTTTACCTCTTATCTCTACACTCCCCTCTGCTCTCTAACCTTCATCCCTTCCTCTCCTTAACCCTCCGCCCTTTCTTCTCTTTTTTTTCCACAAGCCCTCCATCCTTTTATCCAGATTCCCCTCTGGTCTCCCTGCAGCCGTCATGTCTCCTCGTCCTCCCTCCCTCTTTCTCTCTCTCATCCAATCTCCTGCAGTCGCTCAACCTTCTCTTTCTTGCAGCTGAATTTTACACTCGCCCCATTTTTCACTCCCAAACCTATTTTTCTTTACAGCCAGCAACCCTTCCTGCCATGGGGCATCACGCACTATCATCAAACTGAGAAGGGAGCTTGCTTTTAAATCAATTATGGCACTTTTATTTCACAGCGTTTTGTGTTCACATTGCACTGCCAAGAATGGAAGCTTCAAGCTGAAATGTAAAGTTATTATTTAGTTTGGGTTAGTGTATATAAAAACTACATATTAACTGATAGTTTGTATAATAACTTTTATCAGGTACTCAAAGACTAAGTTTAAAAAAGCACAAACAAATCTCCAGGATTGAACTCTCACATTCCTTTCTCAGCAAATTCCAGGAGTCTAAATTAACAACCCATCTGAGGAAGGAGATTGGGTCTTCAAATTATGTATCCCTTTTTGGGAACTATGTCAGAGGACAATGGGAGAACATTTTACAACCGTTCAACTTATGCCGTATTATTGAATTTCTTTTTAATTAAATCATTACAAACATTTTTTTTTGCTGAGCTGGCAGTAGCCAGCATTTTTTAACTGCTATTTCCTCCTGTGTGCATGGACTTGTGTTGTTGAGAAAGAATTGTTGGCTGCAGTTCTGAAATATGTATATCAGTTTTATTCAACCAGTATTTTAAGTTTAGTACCAGAGAAATTACATATTCTTTGCCTTCTGGCTTTCACTCCAGAAATAAAGAAGACACATTTCAAAAGGTCAAGCATGCAGGTCAATGGGTTGCAATTGATTCCTCTTACAAAGCACGCCTGTCTCCTACAAAATTATATTCTCATACAACTAAACTGCATTCTCAATTAGATTTCGAGGGAAATATATTTTCTGCCGGATTACGGTCGCAGTTTTAAACAGTTTTAAACAGTTTTAAACACGTGGTTAATGTTGTAAATGTTTAGGTTTAGGCAACAAAACTATTGGGTTAGGTTTAGTAAAAAAACATCATGATTTGGCATATAATGACTACGTTTGTTATGTTATCAAGCTGTGGACCTAAATTAAAATAAGTGAATGTTGACTCCAGGGTGAAAGTCCAGTGTTTTTTTTTTTTTCACCCATCCACCACCGCGACCTCCTCCCTAAGTGGATCTGCAAACTATCATTACAAACGTATTTATGATACGTAAAAAAAAAAAACGTAATCTGCGCAAAAACTCAGGTCTGGCTCAAGCCCTTTTGGTGCCCAAGGCTAAATTCAGATTTGCAACGTAATTTTTAGGAGACAGGGGTCACGATTTCTCTGTTTCAAGGTTGTTTTTTTTGTTTATTTGGAATCCTTTCTGAGCTTTTAACAATATTATGTTTTGATTTTATTTCGGTGCAGTTGTTTATGTGTTAGTGACATTTTCTTACGCTGCTACTGCTAACTGTGCAGTGGCACATATTTCCTGATCCTTCAGGCTGAGTAGGCTACTTAGTTTGCTCTATAATAAAAACATGCACCCATACCATGCTCGCAGTGGCCAAGATGCACCGTTTTATTCAAATTAGTAAAAAAGAATGAAAAAAGTCACTCTGCATCTGAATTATAAGGATTTTTTTCATTTAATTTAAAATGTCCATGCAGGATATGGGCATTCCAGGGGTAATAAAGTTCTTTATTTGTGCTTCTCTTTCAAAATAATCAGTTAAAATGATGTTACATCACCAGTTTAGTGCCATATTAAGCTACATTTGTCAACCATTATTTCCCTCATATACTTTCCAACAACAGCTTTTCTGGTCCCACAGCATTGGTGAGCGGTATAGACCCAGACACAGGCCGGTTCACCCAGTGAGCAATCCCAGCATTGAGTCAACTCACCTGGGTAGAAGCAATGCCTCTTCAGCCTCTCTCTCACTCAGCTGCTGGTTCTTATCAGCGTCCTCCAGCTGCTTCAGCTGAACATGCTCTTAGCTCCACTCAGCTCACCTGCATGGCTGTTGTCTATATGGAAGAGCAGCAGAGAAACAGACATGGCTGGCGTTGGTGTCCTTACATAATACGTTTAAGTGTGTTTGTATGTGCATATTCATGTATTTGTTTGAGTCTCATTTGAGCTACACAAGGGAAGGTTGAAACGGCGTGACTGCCAGAATTACACACGACATTTTCTCATTTTGCCCACTCCTACGTTCCTCTAATCCTACAGCGGTGGTCTGTGGCTGCGTTCAGTGGAAAACACCGTTTTTTAACAGGCAGGGAGGATTACTCACCTGCATTTCACTCTCTTTTCTTCCTCTCACGATAATTGAATTTATCCCAAATGTCTTTTAAATGTGAACAGAGACTGATGAATATTCTATGAGTCAGAAGACATGGATTACGCGATTATGTTAGGGTGTAACTCACAGTGGAATGAACACAACATAGGGACCTAAATGGATTGTCCATGTTTTTAGGATTTCTAAAATATCTGATTTGCCTTAAAACGCAGTTCTTTGTAGAAAAAAAGAAAGAAAAACAGTTTTTGTTGTTGGGATAATGGAAGCAATGTCCCAAACAGTACAATTACTGCCAATGATGTAAGAACTTATAGTTATTGTTATGACAGATATCTTGTATTCCATTTGCATAATGTTTTGTAAGTTTGTGGAAGTAAGTTTTTTGACGATTCTCAAAGACAGTGATGGAAAATATTGAACATTAAAGAGAAACACATTTTAGTTTCCCCCTAGCATTATGGCGCCAATTTACTGGATTTGTTCATTCAGTAAGATGAAAAAGCTAGGAAAGAATGAGGAGGAATAAATGGAGTAAAATAGAACAAAGGCAAAATGGAAAGATGGAAAGCAGCAAAGGTTACAATTTAGAAATGACAGTGAAGATAAAAGACATAATTTGAGTAGGGAAGAGAATGAAAGTACTGTGACTATGGCAGGTTTACAAAATGGAGAGGCAGATACAGATATCGTTGCAGGAAGTGATAAAATGGAGGGAAAGATTGATATTGAAGGGTGCAAAACAGAGTGTTTGTGAATATTTAATTATCTGGGTGACATCAATAATGAGCTGTTTAATGATCATCTGGTCAATATTGCGATCAATACTGTCTGGGATCTGACCTCTGAGTGTAGATAAACACACAGAAACAGACACACACATAATATGCATGAACAGGACCCCTCCTCTATATGCATGCATTTAAAGAACTAATGTGTGAACATGCCCAAAGACACATGAACATATACACTAGATGTACATGCAAACAGTGTGCATACAATGCCTCTTTGAAGGCTGACACCAGGGAAATGAAGGGTATTCATTTTAATGCATTTACAGAAGGTCCATGATATCCCAATCATCAATCCCACTGAGAATCAACACCAGGCTTTGCACCTTGGTGCAGCTTTTAGCTCATTGTTCTGTCGGACAGACCAAAACAATGCTAGTTCATTTCAAATTACGGCTCATGAGCTCATTCAAGTCCGCTGTGCACTACCGGCTCAGCGCAGAGTGGCAGAAAGCCAAAGTGACAAGTGGCCGGCGAGGAGAGTCGGACATCTTGCCAGCCAAAGATATCTTTTTCTCAGGAGTTGGCAGACTGAGACATGTAGGGCTAAGCATTAGTGAATATTGGACTTTCATTTACCAGTTGGTGAGAAAGATGATTCCAACTGGATGTCCATGCTGCTCTGTGTCTCCTGGATGTTAAAGATTCAAGGACTGATTTGTCACATGCTCATACTTCTCAATATGTGCAGTGAAATGCAGGGATGGTTTGACTTGCTGAATGGTGGGAGAGGATTAGCCCTTTAACACTCCTTGAGTGTAGAATAACAATGGTCCAGAGTCCTAGCCCTCTGGTGGGACATGTGATGTGTTGATAGAAGTTTGGCAGAACTAACCAAAATCCCCAGTTACAAGGAGGGCAGCGTCCGGGTACCTGGTCTGGTGCTGGCACAGAGCAACCCGCACTTCCGTCAATGCTGTGTGCTGTGGTATGCGCACAGCAGAGATAATGACAAATGTAAAATCCCAAGAAAGGCAGAATGACATCATTACACGCTCAAACCCAGGTGATTAGGGGCTGGGGAGATTCTCTGGGATTGCACCAATTCTTGCTTGTCATGGGACAGACTCCACTAACCTTGGACCTGCCGGACTCCTTTGCTCCATCCACATGGAAAACAGAAGGACTCCAACGGTTGGATGGCTCGAATTGGCGCCCAGTGCATGAGTCATAAACCAGTTTGACACAGGATATCGCAGTCTCCCATGCCCATTTGGAATATGATCAACGCCCTAAGATCATCAATCCTAACATTACACAGACACAATGAAACTACTTTTTGTACTGACCATAAGTAATATATTCAATTTAAAGTGAAAACACATCCTTCCCTCAACTAGAAACATTTAAATTGTCGGTTAACTTTTCCTGCTTGGGTGGGAGTCAATAACGTTATTCCCTCCCGTTGGTGCCGCTCTCTCTCTCGCTTCACCACTCACTTCCCACGAACACACACACTCTACGCACTGGCTCTACTCCAAATGGCTCTAGAGAGGGCCATTCGCTTTTTAGAGAGAGGCTTCAATTGGTTGCAATCTCCTCACCTCACTGCTAGATACTGCCAGATCCTACACACTGGACCTTTAAGGTACGGTAGCCAGGAAGTGCCAGTCCAGGGAGAGAGAATTTGATGAAACCGCTGCCTTTCTGAAGAGTTAATGCATGTTAGTGTTGGGGAATAGGCAGCCCGGTTGTACAAAAAGGCGTATGAATTACACGATGATGTGCAAGGCAAAAGTGTGCAATAAGAATGCTGTTCTTGCTTTTGGCATGTCATTTGTACGCCATGTAGTCAATACTGACTGCAATGCAAATGCATCCGTGTAAATATGCTACGCTCAGAGCTAGTGACGAAGGATAAAAAGTGAGATGGCGGGCGGGAAGGGAGGTAGATGGGTCCAACAAACACAGGACTTTCAACCAGGAGACAGGTGTTTGAGACCAGTGTTTTGTTTTGTAAGCTACGTTAGTGACTTTAGTGACTCGTTTTTTAGTGACGTTTTAGACGTGTTTTCCGCGCTTATGTTACGTTGTTTCCGTATGTATTGTACTTAGTTTACATAATTATTTTAAGCCCAACCATGATGTTTTTCCTAAACCTAACTAAGTGGTTGTGTTTCCTAAAGCTAACTGTGGACGTTACCGTAGTTTTGTTGCGTGGCATACAAATACACACGAAAAGCATAAAATGCGTCCTCATGAGATCGGGATGGAAATAGGACAGTGGCTAGATGCAGAAGATGCTGAACAACTTTTTTGATTCTCATCACTACTGCAAGGGGGGCGTTCGTTTTTCTGCAGTTATAAAGTGAGTTGTGCATAATGAAAAGTGAAGAAAAATACCAAAAAACGAAATATTGTGAGAGCATTTTAGTTTTCCTCTCCTTTTACTGTGTATCCCTTCAACCCTCACTTCTCTCTCTTCCTCTCTAATGGAGGTACTTAGCATGTGTGGCGTGTAAGCAGTGCGGAAAAGTGTTGATTCTGTATTCAATTAGCCGTGTCTGCCTGGGAACAAGTGAACCGCCCTAGCCTCTATCTGTCTATCCACAGAGAGAGAAAGTGAGAGAAGCCTGAGAAAAGGTTGGGGGTTAATTACCAGAGCTTCAGTGCTGTATAGATTTGTATGTCATCATTTTAACACTGTCTCTCATTATTTCTTCATCAGCCACACCTGTTTGTTTCCATATATAGTCCATTCAGGGTTGGAGTCTCTGGGGGTATGTTGGCTGCATTAGTGTATGTGTGTGTGTGGACACGTTGCCAAGAAGAGGAACAGATAACTTCTCTAAATCACTATTCTCTGTGATTAATTACACTGCAGCCCTGCTCATTCCTTATAGCAAACACAATCCCACCTCTGTTTACCTATCCCTCTCTCTTTCGATCTCCCTTTTCCCTTCTCTCCTTTCCATCCTCTCCATCTGATCCTCTCCCTTTGCTTTTACTCCTCTTTGCTCTTCCTTCTTTCAGCCCTCTCTTCCTCCTGCCTCCCTCTCACTTTCTTGCTCTTTCTATCTGCATCTTGCTGCCAATCTCTCTCCCTCTCTTTCTCTCTCTCTCAGTTTTTTTGTATCCGAAGTACACTGATGATTCATTATGGATCTCTGTGCACTTAGTGTTTTGTACATTTCACACTTCATCACGTTGGATGTTGAATCACATTTTCCCTTGCAGAGTGAGAAAGCAAAATTTGGAGACAAATATTGGTCCAATATCAGAGCACAAAGCACTCTCCGCTGAAAGGCAACACAGTCACTCCAAGTGTGTGTGTGTGTTGAGAGTTGAAATCAGCAGGGAGTGCACGGGGAACTCCACCAGTTTTACACATAAAGGTCAGTTTACTCATCATGGGGAGCACTCCGCTCATCCTATGAAAACAGTTGTATTATGTCCTCTGTGGCTCTGGAGGAACTTTGTCAGGTCTGAGAAAATAGCCCTGATGATGTCAGCTTTTTAACAGAAAGCCTGTGTTACAAACTGGGGGCATGGACATGAGTGGTGTTCACCATCAGGGAAGGTATAACTGCAAGGATGATGTATTTTTGTAGGCCATCCCTGGAAATTCGCATCGCCCTAGGTTCCCTCAACAAAAAAGCCAATTTTTATCGATTGGATTTTGGATTATTGCAGAAAATAAGCTCTGTGGGAAACACAAGTTTATGATACTTACACGTTTTGTTCAGCTAGATAATCTTGACGAATGAACACTACATTTATGATTTTTGAAGCAGTAAAAAGCTAACGTTAGGCTATAAACGAGCTACACCACGTTGGCATGAACGCTAGTATACACAACCAGGCTGTAAAGGTAGACGAGTTGGCGTGATGAAATTTAGTAGTCTCATTTAGCCACTTGTTTGCAACCGCCTTTTTTAAGACACTTAAAAGCTTCAAAATTCACAAGCGATTTAATGACGTATTTCATATCGTAGACATAATGTTAAAATCTCTTGAGCTTGTGTAAACAACAGACCTTATTTCAGGCATCTAACTAAAAACCCACTGATGAGGGGAACTGGAAGTTCAAAAATGCTAACTCATTTCCGAGTTCTAGGACTCATTCTTGCAGCACTCTATAAAAACAGCTATCAAGTTGCATTGTGGGAAGTGTAGGATCCAGTTTTTTTGGAGCTTGACCCATAGTCAGCCACTGCTCTGCTTCAGTTTCGACCATTTCTTGTGTCCCGGTGAGTCCCCCAACTTTATGGAAGTGCAAAAACTAAATCCCTAGAGTAGCTGCTTAATATTTTAACAGTAGTATATCATCATGAATTTCTGATGTCCTCTTCATTCCAATAGTTATTTTGCAATGATGGGTTGTCTCCACAGCAGTTGACAACTCATCAAGTCACTTATCCAAACATATTGTTCATAGATTCTGCTTCATTATGTTTACTTTCTGTCCTTCATGAAGGAGTTCTCCCTGTATGACAAATACAGACAGAAACTGAACGATCGGTGGGTTTTTGAGGGTGGATTTCTATATTCAGAACCCCAGCCATGCCTCACTTCCTCTCTCATTTTCACCTCTAGTGGAACACATTACTTGTCTTTATAATATTGGTAAATTGTGAAACAATGAAATACTTTGAGTAATCTATATGAGGGCACAGCTTTGGCACACCGGGGGATCCCTCTGTCACTTGGCCGGCAAAAGGTTACAAAACAAAAGAACAGCATCAGGTCCAGACCAACTATAAGATATTGGTCGATCAAACAATATATAGCATCGACTAGAAAAGGCAAACATTTCTGAGTGTTTCCTTTTTTAGCTGAAAGACAGTTCTTCAATAGAAAAAAAGACTCTATAACCAGTTGCAAAACGTGGTTGCCAGATATTTCATTGGAAACAAGATGTTCATATGAAACTCAAAATAATGAGTGTGTGGTGATTTTACAAATAACAGAGATCATTTATTTTATTTGCTCTGAACCTTTTAGTTTTGGTGTTTCTCAGGGTGAAAAAAATCTGCATACAAACACACCTCTACACACACATCCCCCCCAATATTCCTCCCCTTTTAGCCTCTACTAGAAGTCTCTATAA
Organism: Adelosebastes latens; assembly: GCA_916700685.1. Classification (NCBI taxonomy): domain Eukaryota; kingdom Metazoa; phylum Chordata; class Actinopteri; order Perciformes; family Sebastidae; genus Adelosebastes; species Adelosebastes latens. Next base: position 19,757 of record CAKAKR010060704.1, read on the forward strand.
GAAGTCCAATATACGGTATATTCTGTGCTGTCAGCTTTACATTATTTATGCCTCTTTACCAGGTGTTTTAGGAGATAACCGGACCTTGTGTTGTCACATACCTACCTAACCTTCTCTCTTCCATCCCTCCATACTGTACTCTTCTGTTAATCTCTTTGGCTACAGATACAGCCACTTCTGCCTGCTTCAGTTGCTCGCTCCTTCTTTTCATTATTCTTTATCTTTCCATATTTTCCACCTGGAAATTTGCATGGTCACAGCGTGCTTCACTTTCATGAACAAGGTGAAAGGTTCCCTCTAACTGGTTGAATCAACATTACTGCTACACAGCACTTTATCATTTTGCAGCTTCACCTTGTGGAGTTTCAAGATAAACAGAGTTCATCATTTCATTGAAAGGTTCATTTGAAGTTAGTGTTTCAGCCACAATTTGTCACAAAATCTATTTACAATACATCAACTCTGGAAAACAGAGATTTAATGTGTCAATGTATTAAAGGACCAGTGTGTAACAATTAAGGGGATCTATTGGAAGAAATGGAATATATTAATAAGTATGATTTCTTTAGTGTATAATCACCTGAAAATAAGAGTTGTTGTGTTTTTGTTAGCTTAGAATGAGCCATTTATATCTACATAGGGAGCGGGTCCTCTCCACGGAGTCCGCCATGTTGCACCGCCATGTTTCAACATTACTCGCTCCCGTCGCCACCACTCACTCTCTCTTGCTCCACCACTCACTTCCCACATACACAGACTCACACTCTGAGCACTGGCTCTGCTCCAAATTACCTACGCTACTCTCACGAGAAATGACCTTTCGCGTTTTTGCGTTGGCCACCGTAGCTTTAACTGTAACTGCTCAGTGGGTAGAGCGGGTCATCCTTTAACAACAAGGTTGGCGGTTCGATCCCCGGCTCCTACAAACTGCATGTCGAAGTGTCCTTGAGCGAGACACTAAACCCCAAAATGCTATCCGGGCGCTTGCAGCAGCCCACTGCTCCTAAAATACTTAGGATGGGTTAATTGCAGAGGTCACATTTCATGTATGTACCTGTATGTACTATTACAAATAAAGGTTTCTTCTTCTTCTTTTCTTCTTATTTCCAACGCGCCTGGCACACGGGAGAGGCTTCAGTTGGCTGCAATCTCCTCACCTCACCGCTAAATTGATCAACTTTAAAAACAACATTTTACATTTGTGATATCACTCATTTCTTAAAGAGCATCACTTCTTTCCAGCTATTTATTATATTGTGATGTGATGGAATTTGTGCACCATATACACTATACCACGGTATAATTTGGTTTATACGTTAACTACATTTTTCCATTTTTTTTAGAATATTTAGAACTGTTCCCTTTTTATAAAATTCCTTTTGAAATATAATATTAATGTAAATTACTGTGAAATCAAAAAGAAAATGAATGAAATTCTCTATCTTGGCTTGTCTTAGCTACTCTCTTCTTTGATATTCATGTAATAATTTAGCTCTATGTAAACTTCTGCCTTTGTAAATGTACGTGAATGAATTAATGAAGGCTAGCTGCTTTCAAGCTCATACTGTAGGCGCACACCTCTATATTTTCCCTCTGCCCTTATATCTCTCTCTTCTCTCGCTCCATGCGCTTCACTCCTTACCAGGTGCTTTGGGAGATAACTAACCTTGTATGGTCTGCTTTTATGTCATGGCCAAACTCATTTTTACCTTCACCTTCTCCTCTCCCTTGCTTTAAGTTTTTCCACTCCTCTTTCCCTCTCAATCATTTCTTTCTTCCCCTCCCCACCTCCAGGCCTCTCGGCTCTTCTCCCCCCTCTCTCTGTCTCTCTCTCTCTCTCCATCACTCACTCCTTCTCTTTGCATGTTGCATTTCCTCTTCCCCCCTCCTTCCTGTTCTTCCCTGCTTGGCTCTCCCTTGTGTTTTAACAGTAATGCTGATGTGCATTTCATCTGACAAAGCTGGGCGTTTGTAGTGGTGGCCTGCTTACCATATCAAAGGCTCCGATGGCATGATAAAGTTGCTTAGATTAAGCAAGGGATCTCTCAGAGAAAAAGAGAAAGTATGCATGCTGCATGCATGAGTGCCAACAAAGCAGGTTTGAAAAACGTGAGCAGCTAGTAGAAATAAGTCCCCTGTTTACATACAGTACATGTACTCTACGTGTGTCAAGTGTGAACAATAAAAGGTTTGAAACAGAGAATGTTACATTTACCTCAGAGAAAAAGTGTTTTTCTTATTGCCATTATCAATAGCCTGATGAGGCCCTGAGCGAAACACTTTACTCATGCTAATGTTACATGTAGGTCCTTGATTATCTATCTTTATGCACTGAGTGTGTGGTCATTGTCACTTTTTATACTGCACACAACACTTGTTAAATTTAAAAAGTGCTTCACTGTGACCTTCACCAGTAACTGTTCCCAAATTCTGTGTGAGCAGCCGGTGTGTGTGTGTGTTTGTTCACCAGAAACTCCTTCAGCTCAGATTATTGGATGGGTTGCCATGCAATATGGTACATTCATGGTTTAAAGCCAGCATATCTTAATAACATTGATGATCCCCTGACTTTTCCTCCAACTGCACCAGCAGGTTGACTTTGCCTCAGAGAAAAAATTGTCAACAAATTTGGTACACCAAGGCTGTTCATGTTCCCAGCAGGTCAAAATTTCAGCTTGCCCAGACCAAATACCAAATACCATCCATGTCCATGTCATCCCATCAGCCTCAGCTGAACTTTGATTTAGCACTATTTTTTTTTTTTCTCAAATCTTTGCTCATCCCCACAGTGCACATCCTAGAATCTGAGATAAAGAATTTCATCTACTTGTCACTGCTCCTCAGAGACAGAATCGATCTTGCAAGACGGCATGCTGAAAATTGAAATGATAGCATATTCCTCTTTTCTCAGTCTGTTTATTGAACTACATCTCACGTACTCATCAGACAGATAAGAACTTGTCTTAAAAAATGACTTGGCATTTAATTAGACACATATATTCAACACATTTTTACGAATGACATCTTACTTACATGAAGTAAGATGGTGCAGAGAGGCCAATGCCTATGCACGATAGTGTGTGTTTCTCATTGGTTAGCTCTTACTTAAGACTTTCTCTCGCATCCAGACAACCTTGCATCCTAATTGGCCCGACCGGAGTGCCATGTACAAATCGACAAGACATTTCACGAAGCTTTCAAACACTTTCACATTCCTCTTTCATTACATCCTCGCTTGTTTCTTTCACTTGCTTGTTGTCTCGCTTGTTCCCTTTCAAGTGCCGTCTTAGCTCCCTTTCTATGCAAAGCCTGCTCAGACCTTGGCAAGGATGCGCACACACACTCGCACAATCTGAGTCATCCTCTGCTACCACAAAACCGAGCATATCATCCATATTTTATCCCTTTAAAACAAATCCAATGTACATGCAGTTTCAGCCGCTCAAAGGTCAGACCTGTTTAAAACAAAGAAAGATGACCTTTGTCTAAAATGTCTGTGAGGTGTGTGTGTGAGTGAATTTGGCTCTGTTTCCGGTGGTCTGTGTGTGCAAGTGACTATGCGTGTATGCATTTTTGGTCTGGTTCGGCTATAACGCTAGTAGCAGACACACACAGTAAATCCTCTGTGGGAAGGCAGAGTGGAGCAGAGAGGAGACCTCACTAAATAATCCACAGACACTAAGATCCTTTACTTGTAACAGCAGCAATAATCAGTGCAATTACTAGACCTACACAAGGGACAGCTAGAGTGGAGATGGGTGAGCTGGAAGTGAGTTAGAGAGCAAAGGAAGTGGAGGGAGAGACAGAGAGCACTGACCATCAGTCAGCACAGGCCTGTCCTGTTGCTGTGATGTTCACTCCACACCTGAGACAAACCTTATTGCTGGCCACTGTCAACAAGTCCCATTAAAACTCCCAAACCAATAATGAACTGATCCTTCTATCCAAAGCCTGATACATCTTACTCCTCCATATAGATCCATTATTGTCCATCAAAAACACATTAATGAGCCATAGCGTTGCACTGGGAGACATGCTCCTTCATTACATTGAATATGGGCCGTTTATTTTGACTGTATATAAGAAGTGGACTTTGTCACCGTGACGTCACCCATTGGTTTGTGGACTGACGTTTTGAAGCCTCGAGTTTGATATTTTGGCCGTCGCTATCTTGGTTTTTGGCCAATGTTAGTATTTTGCAACCAGAAGTGACACAAGAGGGTGGAGCTAAGTAGGACCGAACGCTGAGTAAGACATTTTTAAGCGACCATGGTTATAATTAAATTTAATGAACTGAAAACACACTGTGAAAGGGTTACAGTTGTAACACAAAAACATGGATAACTCACAGACCGGAAAACGCCATGGTAGCGACCTGTCAATCACAAGGTAGCCCCGCCCTAAAGCATCCCCTGCTTCATGGTCTATTTGACTCTAAATGGGGCCATAATTTACTAAATGGACATCATGCTGTATTGAAGAAAACTTGAAAATAGCGATTGAGACCATAAACTCATGTTTACTGAGGTAATAAATCAAGTGAGAAGTAGGAATGAAAGAAAGAATGCAAATTTAAGGTCACTAGTGCAGCAAATGTGTGTTAGTCAGCAGATGAAAATAGTCCATAACAGATACAACATTTACTCTTGTGTGAATAACAGAAAAACACTGAGCCTTTATTTAAAAAATGTATTTGGTCGTCTCATGTGATTTGTTGATAATTAGACAATTATATAATAACTCAAACACTGAACTCAAACCAAAAGCGGTGTTTTGTGCACCCTGGGAAACAAACAGATGGCTCATCATGTGCACGAGGAAGGCAGCATGGGAGAAGAACGACACAGATGAAATCGTTAACATCTGTACAGATATTATGTCTAAAAAGTAGCAACAGTCATTTCCTTCTTATTTTATGAGACATTTGTTTTGACTATTTTATTTTATCCTTTTTTTTTATCATATTTTGTGCAGTCCCCCCTTGGGTTTTTTTTTGCCTCTCAGGGACTTGTTTATTTTTCAATTTTAATTTGATTGATTTGTCTGTATTGTATTTTCCTTTTTTTTTTTTTAAATAGCATTTTCAGGGATTTTTTTTGTTCTATCTCCAATGAATGACAATGCATTTAAACTTCAATCAAATTTTTTTTTAAAAGTGGAAGTCCTGCCTTACCAGTGTTTGAAACATGAAAAGAAAACATTTCCTTGCTGTCAATCAAAAACTGACCATGTACATTTTTTTTTGCGACTTCCATTTTCTGCATAGGAAGTGGTGTGTTTGTCACTGTACCTGCCACGCTATTTGATTGACAAGTGATCTGTGGGAAACACAGCACAAAAACACTACAGAAGGACTGAAGGTGCTGCCAAAAATATGGAGCATTGCATACATTAGCATTTAAACTGAGCAGAAACGGTGAGAGAAGCAGTGATAAGACGGCAGGAGAAAGAAAGAGAGTGAGAAAAAAACACGAAACAGATTTTGAGTAATTTATTTTCTGGTATTATAATTTCAGTTGCAACTTGAAATTTCAGCAGAATAATACAAGCCCCTTCCGATAGACTTTGTAGTAAAAAAGGAATGTTAAACAAATGTGTGTGAGTTTCAGTGTGTTTGTGAGAGAGAGAGAGGAAGTGTGAATCTGACAGTTTGATTTCTAATGGCTTAATTATTGTTCGAGCTTTGTGATTGCCTTCTCTGAAACGCAGTAAACTGATAAGCTGCATAATCATTACCCCTATTGGTATGTGTGCTTGTGAAGGCACGTGTGTGCATCATTATGTTTGTTATCGCTGTTTTATCTCGCAGCGATAAAAGACAACATTTTCCCACACCGACATCCCCAAACCGTGTTCGCCTCAGTACCTTTTACTTTCTCCTAGATTGTTTCCAATTATCTTTCTTCTCCACTTGCACAGATTAAAAAGACTTTAACATCGTACAGCAGACTGATTGGAGCCTCGCTGGCGGACAAGCAAGCTCCAGTGTAAGCATTAAGGGAGAGTGGAGAGGAAGGCTTAGAGTAATAATGCAGAGTTATACAGCCTTGACAGTGGGGTAACACCACCCAAAAAAACAAGAAAAGAAAAAGAAAGTGGGAAGTGTTGGGATTAAGAAGCTGTTGGTTTTAGAGGAGAGAGGAGTCTCTTTGTGTTATTGTTCAAAGGCTGAAACAGAGGATGTAGAATGATACATTTGTACAGATTAAAGTGCGGGTCCATTATTATAGGGGTTTTTGAGGTTTTTATATAATTCTGTAGCTTCCCAGTGGTGTTCCTTATGTATGCAAATCCAAACATTCAAATTTTGGTCAAAGTATGTATGTTTTAGTATCAAAATGCTATTTTCCCAAGCCCTTCTAAAAACTTTTCCCCACATGACCTTACGTACGTTTCTGCATGATGACGCTGCTACATAGTATATAATACAGTCAGTGTTTTAAGGTTACACATAGTAACTTAGATGGCAGTCGGCATGCTCCCAGTTTGGAGAAGCAGACAAGAGTACCAGCACGGAAACATAAGCAATGTACTGCTGTGTGGACGCCACAATATCACAAACTATCTGATCGATGCAGCGGTTGACCAGCAAGGTAAAATTACGGTATTTATGAGTGGAGTCTGGTGTGGTGGCTTTGAACTGAAGCCGTTATAGCGCTCTCTTCAAAGCCACAAGACTACATTCACAAAAATAATATTTTTTCCTCGCAGAACACAGAGGTTCATACAACCCCACTTAAAAAAATCCAAACTAACCCTTTCAGTTTCAACTTAGCACAGCTGACTTTGACTCAGCTAGTGCTAGCGTTGACATTATTCATAACTTTATCAATTAAGCGTAATTGTAAAGTTCCACATATTTACAGCAGAATATAATGTTGTATTTTCTGTAGTCTATAAGAAAAAAAAATCCACCTCAACCCCTAAAACAACCAAAAATACAAAAACAACAACAACATCTTGTGCTCTAAAACCAACTACACTACATCTAATGTCTAATTTGTACCTTGAAAGGGTTAAGTACTGGCAGCTAAAATTGATTAATCTTACATGCAACTGCAAGCAACTTCACAGGCTTCAGACACCAACGTGGCTCAGATTAGAGGAGAAATTACATCATCTTTCACGGAGCAGCAGGAAACACTCCATCATGGGTGCAAAACCCAGTTGCCTAATGCAATTTCACCCAGAGTAGCAGCCAACAGACATCATTATAACTCAGAAGCTTAGACAGTAAAAGACCATCATAATGTCATATTACATAGTGTACCATGTATGCAGAGACAGTTTGGTTTAGATGATATGAAGAGCTAATAACTGACACAGAAAGTCAAAGGAGGGCATACAGTGACACTATGATGATTGTAATTGACTTAAATTAAGCAGCCCTCACATTGATTTTGAGTAGATTCAAATTAAAATGAAGGCAAAATAAATATAAAAATAGGCAGTAGAGTGCATATGTCCTCCAGGTGTGTAGGCTAATATTTGATTGATTGAATACAAACCACAATTGCCCCCCGTCTAGACCGCAAGCGTACCAGAGGCATTTTTCACTTGCACGTCTCACGCAACAGATATGCTTTCATTTTAATCTATGCAGCTCTCATCGGCTCCGTGCAGCTATACTGCAGTTGGCTGTGTAACGCTTCATGTTGACTGTTTAAGGCAGTCCTGCTGTGTGTTTAGTTCCCTTAACTGTTAGGTCTAACTAGCTCTCCACCTACCGACATAAGAAGACACGCTCTGTTGTAGTTAGTGCTTGGTTCAGTTTGTCATTCGCTAAGCGATAGTTATACATAGCTTACATACATACATGCAATTGACTTACGTAGTCGTGCAAATCAAGAGAGGAACAATTTGTAAGCTGTAGCGGAAACAAGTGTCCAAACTGAAGTAGTTGTTAATCACTTGCGGCCCCTACTGGCCGGTTAAGAGTAGTGGAGTCTGCGATGACAGTATAAAACAGTCAATAAAATATGTTGTAAATAAGTTGTTTTTTCAAAAAGTGGGAATAGGCTACTGCAACCACAAGAGATTCTTGAGCATACGGTCATAAATGAGCACAAAAAATATTAAGCTGATTGGTCCAGCAGTACGCGAGATTAGCCTTGGACAGACAGACAGACAGTCAGACAGACACAGAGATGCACACACATAAACACACATGACTGAATGCATAATCTCCTGGTGGAGATAATAAATAATGAAGATGAAACGTCGCAACTTTGCCAAGGAACCAGCGGAGACTCCAGGAAGTCACCGCGCCATGCTATGTTGTTTTTATGATGTGTTGACTTAGGTGAGCTGTGAAGGTACTGCTGGTGGATTTTGTGAACTTCTGACGGAGCCAGGCTAGCTTTCCAGTCTTTATGTTAAAATAAGCTAAGCTAAGCTAACCGGTCGCTGGCTCCAGCTTCATATGCTGTACAGTCATGAGAGTGGTTTCAATCTTCTCATTTAACTCTCGGCAAGAAGAAAAAAGATGATATTTCTCCAAAAATGTCAATGTATAAATGTCTTACTGAATTTGTCTTAAAGTCACCCTATGGACTGTGTAGAAAATAAAATCTTGCAACGTTTTCTTTGAGTCTAAAAGCCCAGGAAGGGAGTAGCCTATGGCTACCACTGTGTTATGCAACTTGGCATGTAAAGTTCAGTAGCATGCTAATGTTGTTGGGATTTACCCAATTTATTCCACGTTTGGACACGACCAATTATATTCTCCATACTGGCGTTTGTGTAAAAGAATCAACAGGATCTAAATATAGAGCTTTACTCAGCGGCACATCAGTGCAGGAGGTGCACATCTAAGCAGGATATTTTGACAGTCCTGTGACACATTGTACTGTCTATGCATCTGTACTGTATGTGTGTGTGTCATGTCTAAATGTGTGCGTGCGCGCCATGGTGTGCATGCACTGAGATCTGTCACATCACCTCCATACCATATGAGGTTGCACATCATGACTCTGCCGGTTCCCTACAGCTTAATGTGTCGTTGGCAATTACATCTCTCACACACACACACACACACACACACACACACACACGTACCCACACATTAATGTTGGATGACTCAGTTCTTCGGTGGTTTTCAGAGTGAGCGAATAAGAAACTTTAAATGTTAAAGGTCAGTATTCCACACTGGTGCTCTCACTCTGACTTAGCGCCGGAGTCACGCTAAAACATCCGTCACACTACACTTTTAAGAAGGTTGAGTCATTTTCAGCACCTCTTTTAACTGTGCAGAAACAGACACTGCCACTTCTCAGCACAGTGTGAGTAAACAGAATAAGGTGTTTTACAGATTTTTTACTTCAAGTGCATCACTAACACATGCTGTGTTGGAAAGGAGTACAAAAAGTGTCTTGCATCAAACTCAGGTGGGACGAAAATGTGTATAAAATGTGCTTTTTGTGCTCAGTGCTTTGGCTTGTCCTCTGCACGGTCAGGATTTAGCGTTTGGTAGATACAAACAGAGTGAAATGCTCTCACGTACTAAGACACATAGCAAGAGGAAACTCATTAAAAATGATAATGGGAATTATCGTCAATATTAACATTTCATTTCATCTTTCATCTTATATACATTGTTGTTACCGACGTAATTTAGGGAGGAATTGATGAAGTTAATTTCATTTTTTGAATGGCTGTTGCACCTAGCAGGGTCATGTACTGTGTAATGGTAAAACTATGGAGATTTATGCATGCTTAAAAATTCTCATACAATCATGCACAATTAATGTTTTTGGCGAACAGACCAATAATTTTCAACGTATTTCAGTCCGGCTCTGACAACAGTTATGGCTTATAAAAGGTCAAATGTGGTATGATAGATGGTATATGAACATTTCTGTAGTGCCCGAGTGCCACTGATGTCTCATTCCCGGTGTGAATTTTGGGTTACACATACAGTATGCCATTTCCAAAGAGCAGAGCACTGCATTTTGAGAGCACCCTAAGACTGTTCATTATTTAGGTTATATTCTGATTCTTTTTCCAATTCTGCTCATCAATTTTGGTTCATAACAGATCAAGATTCAGATTTCTGCCATATTATTTAAGGACACTGTCCTCCCAGAAAGAACGGCAGGATCAGTCGTTTCAGCAAATAGCCCAAAATGTCCAAGTGACAAGGCCCCTCTAGCGTAGTAAATGTGACCAGGGGTGTAGTGCTATTTGTTTAAGTACTGGAGCGCACCTATGACGCACACACTTGTTTCAAAGGTTATGTAAAAACTGTTCCTATCGTGGCAAGTTTACATACGTTAAACTCAACCACGTTAACCAACCATAACTGACCACATGATCAAATGTTAGATGGACTTTAAGAATAGCTTCATCATGTTGAGAATATTACGTGGCAGTCACCATGGAGGTAGTAGGGTGTAAGTGTTGTAACGTGGCATTAAGCAATATAGGTGAATGAACACAAGTAGCATGTGTTTTAAATAATTTAATTTACTTGCTTGTGCCGAGCAAATGAAGCCACATTTGAAACGTCTATTCTGAGGAAAAGTTGCAATGCAGACAGAAAAATGTATTCACTGTGCTGCTCAACTGCTACCGGCAACTACCGGCAACTTTTAAGGTGGAATGTTTTCTTGCATGTTACTCAATGCATGAGTCAACGTTGTGAATCAATGAAAACGCCTTAAATGTCAATATGACAACTTTGACCATTCAATTTGTTTTTATTGGCCCTCTTGCATGACATATGCTTTAGTGATGATTGGATCTTTATGCAAACTGAGAATATTCTATTTCCTCACATGTAGAAAAAAGTGTCAGAGCGTCATTCTGGGGCACTCCGGCAGCACTGCAGCTATGAATATGACGAGTAAAGGAAGAATTCATGGGATGTAATTATAGAGTGACGAAGTTTGTGAAGGTAGGAGGTTACGGTGGATGGAAGAGTCAATAAAACATGAGACTTTAACATGGGAAACCAAACCACTGTTCGCTTCCCATTTTCTGACAGTCAACCTTGTTTTCTTAAAACATGATGATTGTTCCCTAACCTTAACTAAGCGTTTGATATGGTCACCATGACGACAAAGGTCCCATTACCTTAACTAAGTGGTCATTTTAACCCAAATTACGATGTTTCTTAACTTAACTTCACCATTGTAAACACTGTAGGTCCAACCTTCCTTTTCAATATGGACAAATTGAACTGAAAATGGAATAAAAAAGCTCACACATTTCTAGTCTATCTTTACTTTAACTTGAATTCATAGAGGCACATTTTTAAAGCTACAGTTGGCTATATTCCTCTGCTAGGATGACTTTTGTTCTCCCTTACTCTCTCTGCTCTCAGCTGTGTTGTAGCGTTGATGGCCAGGTCATTTGCCAGATTGCAGAGCAGCGCTGGCAGTTTTATTGCCCTCTAAATCCATCCGTGGTGTGCGGTGTGTGTGTCTGTGTGTGTGCAGGTACCTACATGGGCGGTACGTGTCGGCATGGTGCCCAGTCAGGCTACATCTTTGAGCAAGGATGAATAGTGGCAATTCATTCTCTTTACTAAGTCCTAAATCAGCAGCAATGGACTCTCTCTCTCTCGCTCTCTCTATCTCACTCACCTATAGACTATGTTTCTGTCTCTGAAATGTACTCTAAATAGCAGCTCAACAATACAAATACAGTAACACAGACACACTGCAGTAAAAGAATGGATCACACGAAAAGAAGAATTGGGGAGACGAGAAAAGAGGGGGTGAATTGAGATTAAAAAGAGTGGGAGAGAAGGTTAGAGAGATGGATGTAGATAGAGCTAAATGAAGGAAAATGATGAAAAAAAAAAGTCAAAAGGTGAAAGAGTGTTACGACCTAGCTCGCTAGGAGAAGGGGAAACAACATAAAACCAGCTGGAATTGGTAAAATAAATGATTAACAACAAATTTAGATTTTCACAGAAACTCAAACCAAAACAGGACTCTCTAAAGGTGCTATATGCAAAATTCAGAGCATATCTATTGCCTCCACACAACTCTCAACATGGCAACGGCTGAAAATCTTGGATTATAACACACAGAGGGAGAGCAACTTCATTCTTTGCTCATTTTGTGGGAATCAAACACTAAACAAACATATATATATATATATATATATATATATATTATATTAGGGCTGTCAGAGTTAACGCAATAATAATGCGTTCAAGCAAATTCGTTTCAACGCCACTAATTTCTTTAACGCATCGATCTTTTGGAGGTTGTAGCCGCCTCAGTTTTAAAGCTAAAGTGAAGATACTGGCATGATATGAAACTACATAACGTAAGGAATCCATTGGTACCAACCATGTCATTCTGTCGTACTTTCGCGAAGGAGGCGAAATAACGCTCCAAACTTAGGCTAAATTTTGGCGTGGAAAAACTGGCATGGCCATTTTCAAAGGGTTCCCTTGACCTCTGACCTCAAGATATGTGAATGAAAATGGGTTCTATGGGTAACCACGAGTCTCCCCTTTACAGACATGCCCACTTTATGATAATCACAAACAGTTTGGGGCAAGTCATTGTCAAGTCAGCACACTGACACACTGACAGCTGTTGTTGCCTGTTGGGCTGCAGTTTGCCATGTTATGATTTGAGCATATTTTGTATGGTAAATGTAGTACCTGTGAGGGTTTCTGGACAATATTTGTCATTGTTTTGTGTTGTTAATTGATTTCCAATAATAACTATATACATACATTTGCATAAATTAAGCATATTTGCCCCCCGATGCTGATAAGAGTATTAAATACTAGACAAATCTCTCTTTAAGGTACATTTTGAACGGATAAAATATGTGCTATTAACTTGCGATTAATCACGATTCACTATGGACAATCATGCGATTAATCACGATTAAATATGTTAATTGATTGCCAGCCCTGATTACAGAGAAGTTTGCAAGTTTTTCAGCTCGCCAGAGATAAACACAAAGTCACACACTCTTATTTCTGTTCAATTCATGTCTAAAGTAGAGGAAAAGGCAGGTAACATATCACAACCTCTTTGGTAATAAAAGGATCTTCTCGGTCATATTAGGGCAGCAGTCTCCTCTGTTTCAGTCAGGTATTAGTTCCATAAAAAGACAATTTAGAAAGGAGACGCAGCGCATAATGTTCTTCGTCTACATTCCGAGCAGCAATTTAGAGCGGGTTCATGACTGTCTCTTGCTGTTTCTCAGGCAATTTCAGAATCGTTAAAGGTGTGTGTGTGTGTGTGTGTGTGTGTGTGTGTGTGTGTGTGTGTGTTTGTGTGTGTTTGCATATGCGTGTGTGCAGGGCGAGATGTACACTGGGTCTTTGGAAAGCTCTGTATCCTATGTGGGGAGAGAATGAGAGATGGATGATCCATGTTAACACATTAGCAGAATGATTGTAGGTAACAAGCATCATGTCACAAGAGAGGAACTAAAAACTTGTAGCAGCTCTAAAGCTCAGAGATAGGTGATGTGCTGCCGAGTCTGGCAGCTTTCTGAATGGTACTGCTGATGTAATTGGATGCAAAACTTGAATGCTGTTGTACAGCGTTTGACTGAACACGGTCGGTGATGGAAGCCTGTAAGGTAGATTAATGTTAGATTTTCCAGTAGAATTAGTTTGATTTGGACAGCTATTGCGCCAATACAAATTTATATTACATAAAATCTCCTTGTCCACAGCAGTTACGTGGTGAAAGCAGCACATCAGCAGCAGCTGAGGTCCTCCATCACTGAATGCATTCAGCCCCGGTACTGCTATGCAGTCAATCAATGTAGCAGATGACTGAAAACTTGAAAAAAACATCTGGTGTAGACAGAGTGTAACAGTCGCCAGCTATCGCTCACCAGATGAAAACAAGAATAATTCATGCATGTAATAATGTTCACATCACATAAAGAGTAAAATAAGAATTTATCAAGAACGTGGTGTCCTCTCCGAAGTGCAAAAGTGTTTGACCACCAGAGTTGCCAGTCACAAAACACTCCCTATAGCTGGACTTTAAATCTCTAAAGAAAGAGTAAGTGTCTCTTTGTTTTGTGAATGAACGCGCTCATTGTTGTCTCCGATGTACGCAGTACAAGGACATTACTTCTCTGTCACTGGCACATACCCACCCACTTCACCTTGTCCTTTCCTTCCTTCTTCATTCCCCCTTTCCTTGACTCAATTTGCTCCCCCCTTTTTCACCCCCTCCCTCCAGTATTTAATTAAGCTATCAATTCTGCTATTCGGCCTGAATTTAAATGCGTGTTTAGCGAAATTAGCTTGTAATAGCCCTCTTAAATTTTGAATCAAAGTATGTTAATCTGTGTTAATGTTATTACTTCTTTCCACTGGTTTTCTCTCGCTTCACCCCCGTTCTCCCGCTCCCCACCTTCATCTAGCCGTCTGTAACTTGTGGCATTTTGAGAAAGTGAATGCAGCACCTTGTTGTTCTGAGGAGCTATTTGCTGGCATTTACAAAAGGCCTCTGGCAAAGGCTTGATAAGCTTGTGTGTGTGTGTGTGTGAATGCGGGTGCATGTGTATACATTTCAGTAGTAGACACATTTGGCTGATGGTGTATACATAGAGAGCATGTGTACTTATATGTGTAGGTAAGTCTGAACATATGTGTGTCTGAATGGCAGAGTGGAGAAATGTGTCCGTCTGTCAGTCTCTGTGTAGGTATGTGTCTGTCTAGACGTTGGTGGGTGTACGTGTGTGACATTTGGCTGCTTTGACGGCGCAGGTCTGATAAGTTCCCCTTCGTCTGTTTCCTGTCAGAATAACACGAGCAAGAAATACCACCGCGGTAACAAGGCCAAAGACCTTCACGCTTTGAAGACGAGTTAGGATACCATTATCGGAGCAAAGGAGCACCCGTGTCACAACATTGGTGGGTGATATCTGTATACATGCACGGCCTTGTGTATGTTTTTACATATTTATTTATATTAATAATTACAAATGAGATTAATTCTTGAACTTGGAGACATAAAGTGTGTTTCCATCAACTTGTTTTTATGCACATTTTCAATTTGTTTATTAAAAAAACCTGAGCGGAAGTGACAGAAATTCGGGGAGAGATGCATAAAATGAAATGGAAATAATGGACGTACATGAAGCAAAAACATTCACTCAAGCTTCCACGATAACATTCCTCATATTAATACATGAAAAAACTGTTAATCACATATTTCCATCAAAATGTTCTAATGGTTTTCAATTGTTTGAAGTTTGATTGACACTAATCTCTATAAACAGACTCTGTACATGTAGAATTTGGAGACAATAGGACATGAAATGAAATATAGCCCCTTGCCCTCAGAGGATAATCCGTTGTTAGACCAATAGCTGATGGGTTCCGAGATCGGATTGACACTCTTTTAATCACCTCATGTGGTGTTGGATGTGAACGGCCTCCTTGCTATTCCTCCAGCTGTCCACTAACTCCTTGATGATGACCTTTGACATTTCCCCTGTCGACGCAGTGATCGCTTTTTGTCCAGTGTCTTTGCTGTTGTTGCTGTTCACCATCCACAGCTGTCGCAAGTGATGTCATATATACACCCCAGTTTTCCTCCCAGGAGGGATCCTGTCATTAGGGCATCCACGCAGAGATCCTAAGGTGGTTTGTGGTGGGTGTTGACTGTAAAACTTTAACCTTTAACACTCTGGCTAGATATTTTGACAGTCTAGCCACGCAAGGGAAGTCCCACTGGGATGTTCCTGGTGGTCCCCGTTGAGTTACCAGTGACAGCTCTGCTCTTGTATGGGGATGGACATGCTGCAGCTCCTCCGCTCTATCCTCCTCCTTGGATGTTCTATAAGAGTCCTGAAAACTGAACTTCTATGTTGTAAGTGGTGATTAGACTTAAAGCTATTGCTCTGTTTGAGTGTGTTTTATTACACAGTGGTCTTTATGCTCATTATGTCATCTGGACACAAATGTTGAGAAATGGTAGCATCCTCTTCCTCTTTACAGGTAAACTTTGATGAGTTAGATGCCGATACTGAAGCAGTGCAGTTTGGTGAATGTGTCATCCACATGTACAAGATGTCAGGTGAGGTGGGAGCCGTTGAGAGGCCATCTGTTTCAAATGTTCCATATACAGGTTAGCGACAAGGAGAGCTTGTAAAATTCCGTTTGAACATGAAATAAGTGGGGTCGAAGCGCAAACCCTGAGGATCTGATCCAAGTTGTTCTAAATTTCCAGCTAAGATTCTGCGTGAGCCGCTGTCTGATTCCCTTCACTGTTTCCTCAGCGGGGGGGTGCAGCGACATCAAAAGATACCTGACTGTGTGAGGGGAGCGCTTTCAAGTCCTTGAGCTTCTGGACAAAATCCATACTGTTCATAATGTGGGGTCTCTAGACACTCGTGAGAAATTGAGCTGTCTGAAAGGTGATGCTGCCAACACTAAAGGTGATAGGTAGATTAGTGGACTTGGTTTTATGTACTGCATTTTAGGCAGTCCATAAAACTTAACAGTCTTAAACTGTCAACTCTCTCCATTAGAAGAATGTCTTCTTATAAAGTTTAGGATCATCCATAATAACTTTTTGACAGTCCTCACCTCTTCAAAAAGACTTGGTTTAAATATTAATGTTAGAACAAAGACTAAGTTTGGGTTAAGAGTAAAGCTTAAGGCTCCATAACCTGACCCACCAGATGGTTTGTTACACAGAACCATCTGAGAAGCCGTCATTGGAAACTGTTTGGAAAAAGGGCAGGCACTTTCAAAACATACTACGCAGGTGATTAGATGAACTGTCTGTCAATCAAACTGTTGCCGTAGCCAGTCGGGAGAAGAGCGAAAACATCTTTTCCACTGAGAAAAGACATTCTTTGCTCTTCATTTAGTAAAGAAATACTCTCCAGTTCTGATATAACTGATGCTATCGCAGCATCTACGCTAACCTCTTGTTGTTTAGAACAAACAGTCACTCCGTGTCGTCCTCTGCGTTGTCTCACACACCTTAGCCACACCTGTAGCTGGCAGTAGCTCATCAGCAAGAGGGTCGCAGGTTCGAATCCGGCTTGGGGCCCTTCTGTGTGGAGTTTGCATGTTCTCCCCAAGTTAGCGTGGCTTTTCTCCGGGTTCTCCGGTTCTTCCTCCCACAGTCCAAAGATATGCAGGTTAGGTTAATTGTTGACTCTAAATTCTTCACCGTAAAGTGTGAATGTGAGCGTGAATGGTTGTCTGGCTCTATGTGTCAGCCCTGTGATAGTCTGGCGACCTGTCCAGGGTGTACCCCGCCTTCGCCCGATGGAATTGTCTCCAGCCCCCCCGCGACCATGAATAGGATAAGCGGTTACGGATAATGATGAATGAATGTCTCGTGACATCGCAAGAATCTAGCTGCCTTGCAAGGTTAGAGGTTCCAGTTAGTTTGGAAAAACTGTGGAGATTAAAAGCATGTGAAAATGCTCTGCTGTTTCACCTGTGCTACACTGATCACTGACGTGTGCAGTGATACATTTGTGAAGTGAAGTGGGATCAAGGCCAGCCTGTATGCATGCCAACACGTAAACCCCTGTAACTCATAATGGCTTCTCAGGAACAGAGTGTGCTGCAGTAGGCATTACTGAAGCAAATCCTCTGTTTCTCTACCTCAAGGCCATGCTTTTTCTTCTTCTTCTCCTTTTTTTGCACAGCTCCACTTTCAAATCAGCTTTTTTGCTGCGTGGATTCATCTTTCAAAGATGTTTTAATCAGTGTGCTTCGCACTTTGACTTTAAGAATTTCAATGATACATTAAAAATCAACCATCTGAAAAAAGACGTCCTGTAAATAATGCATTCTGGCATTAAGTAAGACTCTCTTATCACTTTATTACTGTACTTAATCCCACCTTTATCACCCCTATAATGTTCACTTTTTGATGACCTGTCACAATGGAGCTGATTCAACTCTATGGTCACTTTTTAAGCTGTAAGCAGCCTTTGATGGCTGTCAGAGAGAGCCTGAACATGTATTCACCTGGGCATTCATAAAATCTGCTATAGGCTGGAAATATAGACTCATTGGATAGTAGAAAACAATCTTAGTGACTTACACCGTGCTGCGCCACGTTCCGGCTGCACCATGGTTTTGTTCTGTCCTCAGCAGGGCAGGAGCGTTTCAGAAGTGGAGCGTTTTGCCTGCCAAACATGCAGATTTTGTTGATTTGGTCATTTTTCCTGGATATCTGTGCTTCTACCAGTAAGTAAGTAAGCTACGTAGTTACCAATGGTTTATTTTTTGTCTGTTTAAATTGTGTTTATTGTTGTTATTTCTGTAGCCTACAGACGAAGTGAATACCGTTAAAAGTCCATTTAAGAACGACATGGATCAGACATTTGTGGCTGTAGTGATGTGATTCGATCGGAAGTCTGCAAAGGGGTGTTTATTTGGAAAATTGACCGGATGCTTTAGCCGTTCCACTTCCTGCCCGGCTCGATCTGCTCTGTGTAACGCCCCTCGGCTTCGTCAAAAATAGACTAGGCGCCTATTTTTAGCGTAGCAGAGCGGAGAGCCGCTCCCGGGACGCTTCTGAAACGTACTACATCGCATCTGGTGGAATCACAAGCATTGTCTAGAGTGGCAAGGGGTAAGGCAGGTGTATTGCATCAAAAACAGAGAGAGATAGATGAGATGAGAGATACCCAAATGACCTGTTTCTCATTAGTCTTTTTTTGGTCAATGAAAGTGACCCAGCAGTGACATGCTGAACGCACAATCACACCGTAGTCAGAAAAAATCAATAGACACTTAACCTCTAATGACCTTTGACACAGCAACATCAGTACTTTACCACTTGTGAGACACAGTTCCAATCATTTATGCACTGTGTTCGAGGCACGGAGCGTATTGCGACTGCTACTCCCCATCCTTTGTGGTGGAATCTTCCTCTCCTCGCCGTTCACTCTCCTCCCCTCCTTCTGTGAACAAGGAGAAAGCACTTCACAAAGCTGCCGCTGCACCCGTCAGCTGAATGCATCTGTGTGTGTGTCTGTAAGCGCGTGCGTGCATGCGTTCGGGTGTCGCACATGTAGGTGTGTTGGCTTGGGCTTATACATGAATGTGTGTGTGCGCATGTGGGTGTGACACACAGCGGCCGCTGTCTGATGCATCTTTAGCCTGGCTGCAAATCAAAAACACTTGTACTGTATCCCCTCGGGGAGCTAGACAGACAGCGGCAGACTGGCAGCAGCAGAGAGAAAAAGAGAGAGGAGAGGAAAAGAGAGAGAGAGAGAGAGAGAGTGGAAAGGAGGAAGAAATAACAGATGCAAAGGTGAGAACACGCAAGGACAGGGAGATGCTTATAAAGGAAGAGGAGGGACAGGAGGCAGGGAGGATGGATAAATGAGGGAGGTCAAAAGAAAAGATGGAAATATGTCAAGAGCATTGAAGAATGGAGAAGGCAAAGAACATAGATAATAAGAGACTGAAAGAAGGAGGAGAGGAAAGGTTACTCAAGAAAAAATAAGGAGGAGGAGAGTGTCTTAAGGGGAAGAGAGGTGAGACTGAGACACGTTGGTGTTGATGTGCAACATCCCCACTGTGCTGGTTCCTCTCTTCTCCTCACATACAACACAGGTCAAATGGATTACGTATGCATGTGTGTGGCTTGTAATCAAGTTGAAAATGCTAGAGAAAAGGCATTTTTAAACATAAAAAGCATTTTTAAAGTCTCACGTCATTCATCTGTGTTCATTGATGAGCGCTCTCTGCATTTACCCAACACACACACACAAGCATGTCTAACATCTGGCCAATGGGCAGATTGTCCACATGTTCAAATAAATCATTACATGCCCCCAAAAATAACTTATTTGTGTCGTTCTCTCTGCCCCAACCTCCCTCCCTTCTCTTCCTCCATTCCTCCAGTCATCTAATTTTATATCTTTCTAATTAATTCTCTTGATTCATTAGGGATGGAGTTGAGGAGAGGGAAAAAAATGAGTAGGGAAGTGAGGGATGAGAGAGGAGTGGAGCATCTTTCCATCTGCATTTCTCCCCTGCGGGGCAAAATGATGAGTCTCCAAACTGCAGCGAAAGTACTCCGCACTGCACTGAAATAATAAAGAGCGGGAACTAAAACAAGACGAATCAAAGGAGGAAAATAACTAGACTGAACTCTGCTCAAGGCAGCCTGACCCTCCCCATGCTTCTCCTCTAACCCCTAATGTTTTCTCCTACCTCTTTGTGTTTTGTTGCCCCCCCTTTCTTCCCTTTCCTCCTTCCACAACAACATTTTGCATGTGTCATGTTTTATTCTGAGAGACTGCAAAGGAAACGCAAAAGTTCAGACAAAGGATGAAACGCTAAGAGAAGTGCATGGAGACGTGGTGGGATGGACAGAGACGGAGAGTAGACGGGACACAGAGAGAGATATATAAAAAGAAGAAATGCATTAAAGATTCAAACTGTGAGTTGAAGAGACAAAAACTATGGTGACACGAAAAGAGGGAGCTCTATAACGCTTCTTGGCTCTTCCATTTCCAGAGAGTTTAAAGAGAAATGTCATGTAGTTATGCAAACATATACCCCAAGCTCTTTATACTGTATGCTCTTATTTGTGAAAAGTCTGACAAAAGGGCATATTGGCACCGCTTTATGATTTTATCATTGGAGACAGTGAGGCATTCTATTAGATTTCTCTTTTTCTGTGAGTTTCATTTCCATAGTCACGTCCAAAGCCCTCTATTTATTTGGATGTTCAGATGATATTCATGAGCAAGACATGAAGATTGTCCAAGATTAGCTTGTCCAAAATATGACCATTACCGGCATATTAGCTAATATTCAGAACACCGTGTCTATGAAAACACAATCGAGCTGGCGTCTATTGATGGAATCACAGATTACAATATTTATTTCAGTTTCAGAGGGTTATGTTTAAACAAAATAATGATTCTGATCTTATTAAACTCGGAAAAAAACTTTGGAAATTTGTGTTTGGTCGATTATTTCTCTGTTGTTACAATGTTAATTGGCATTGTATTTTACATCGTTGGAAAGCCTGTTTATTTACCTTCACAATGATGTCCAACTTGTAAGGATCATGCATTTGTGGGATGAGCAGCACTGCTGATTATGTGGCCAAGTAAAATTTGCCAAAATTCTCTGAATGCTGAAATGCTAAACAGTGTATTCTCCTGTTGGTACTGACTCTTGCTGTGAGTTGTTTGGTGGATTGGATCATTGAACTCTCTAGATCTAGACCAGATCAGGTGTGTAATTAATGATCGACTGCACGACTTTTGTCTTTTGGACATGTTCCCTCATGGCCGGATTGTACAGGTCTGGATCGCCGGTTAAATGATTGGTCACCGCAGATCCCTGCGTTTTTGTTTTTTTTGGCACCCCGTGCAGCCACCACAGGCACAGCCCAAACACATTACCCCCATTCAAAATGAATGGGAGGACTTGCTTTTTCACTGCAATGCTGGATCTGGTGTGAATGCAGCCTTAGGTTTACGCAACAAAACCACTTAGTTAGATTTAGAAAAAACATCATGGTTGGAAATAACTACGTAAACTAAGTAAAATATGTACGTAAACAACATAACAGAAGTATGGAAAACATGTCACAAAATAACAACACTTTGGGACACGAACATCGGTCTCCTGGTTGAAAGTCCTGTGTTTGTTGGACCCATCCACTTCCTTTCCTGCCCACCATAAGCAGTCTTTCTCACTTTTTATTTTACTTCACTACATCTGAGTGTAGCATATTTACGTGGATACGTTTTCATACAGTCAATACAGACTACATGGCGTGAAAATGACACACCAAAAGCAAGAACGGCGTTCCTATTGCATGGGAAATGACTTGCGAATACTGTGTCATTCATACGCCATTTAGTGCGACCGGGCTGCATCCCAAGGTACATGTATTATTTTGTTTTGTTTGGTTTTTCTTGTGTAGCAACTGCATTTTGCAACTACAACTGTATTTTTTTGTGCTACCCTGTGTTGTACAATGGCAATAAATGAATGAAAAAAATATATATATTTCCATTTATATTGAAATAATAAATTATACTGCATAACATCACAATTGTGAGGTGACAATGGGGAAACCACCTGTGTTGTAAGAGTAGTCATTCTTATTCTGCATGGGAAACTGTCTGCTGAAGTTTTCATTTCACAGGCACCCTGTGGATACTGAAGGACCCCTAAAGGGTATCTAGAGTCTCTGTGTCATAGATAACACTGACAGACACGGTGGCTGTGCAGCTGCTACTAAAAGCCTGGTAACACAAGGACAGGGAAGGAGAAAGGTTGGCAGAACAGATTGGGAATGCACAGATTGGTATTCATTGTCCGATTGTGGTTCAATCAGCGCTGTCATACCCCTCTAACACTTGTGCGCGCACACACAAAGTGATGTTACCTAAAACAGAATGCCAAGTAGGGCTGGGTGGCATTTTATTTGTGTGTGTGTTTGTTGTGAAGCAGCTGTCAGGGACCTGAAGCTGCAGTCAGCTAACAGGACATCCAAAGAGCTGCTCTGTTGTTCGTCTCAGTGGTTACGGTTGGAGGCCTTGTTATAACACACACTTTGGCGGGGCACCAGGAGAAGTCTCGGAGTGACAGGGAAACAGCTGATGAGCAGATAAGAAATAAATTATCATATGTCAACCGGGGTCATCATCTATCAACAGTCATCAGTGTGATTTCTTTTAAAGAATATGGCACTTGTAATATGTGTCATAAGTTAAGTACAGCTTCAAAACATTTTTGGAAAACAGGAGAGATTTGGTCAAATGGAGCGCATGGATTTAAGGCCACTTTATTGGAAGACTAACGTTTCGACGCCAAGTGCGTCTTCGTCGAAGTCAAAAATGGGCTCTGAAATTGACTCTGATGAAGATTATCCATCCAAAAAAAACCCTCTTTTCCATTGAAAGTAGCTAGCAGCACTACCTCCAAAAGTCATTATATCTAGCAGGAAAGTCACCAAGTCTGGAACACAGACAGTACGTCCCTTCAGGCCTCCCTCCAAAGCCACTCCGCCACAATTATCAATACAAACACAAACATATCATAATAAATGTAATAGGTGAACATGGCTATTGTTAGTTCTCACAGCTGTCAAGCTAGCAGCTTGTGGAAGACTCCGGTGACGAGCAATGAGTGCACATGCAGAGTACGCCCAGGTAGACAGGCAGGTAGCCCATCCAATCATTATATTCGGGCTAAATTAAATGATTGGACGGGCTTATTACAGTCCAGCAACAGCCACAGATGCCACATTTTCTTTTTCTTTTTTTGTCAGAGCATTTGATTTATTGATTGCTGTCGGGATGTAATGAGAATTTCAACAAATGTAACAAAAAATATATTTTTGAAGAAGATTACCAACCCTAGCTTTAATCCGCTTTAATGTTGCAGCTGGTATAGGGGCTAATTTTAACTACTTAATCCATGGTGATACATCATACTTTATTTTGCCTTAATTATTACAATCTGCAAAGTAACTAAATTTACATTAACGTAGAGTAAAAAGTACAATATATACATTATAAGTAAAGTACCTCAAAATTGTGCTTACAGTAGGTACAGTACTTACTTAGTTAGACTAAATGTTCCTTACTTTCCACCACTGTGGATCCTCAGATTTTAACTAAATGATACCCACGCTGCCGACAGACAGTCACATGCCTGAGTTTAATTCATGTCTAAAGCTGGGAAATTAAGCTAAAATTGGTTTAAGCACTGCTACATATTGCTGAGAAATTAATTAAAGGACTATATTTAAGGGCTGTGGGAGGCCCACTGACCGCTGATTGACCTTTAGCGTCCTGGATGTTGTTGAGACGCGGCATCACTGACGGTATTACTCACAGTGTAGTCACAAAGGGGCAGCGAAGTGGCTGGAGAAGGCACAAAGGGACAGATAGAAATGTGTGGAGGACAATGAGTGACCGGTGGTCAGAGACAGAAACTTGGCGATGGTTTGAACAGTTGTTAATGCGAGACATTGGGAAATAAAGTCCCCCATACAACCAAATTCCCATGGTAACTATTCCCCCTGATTAATTCAGGACTTTAAAGAATGCTATTAGTTATACATATTGATTGTTGGACCTTTACTCTGCGTGTTTTCACGCAAGACTGCTCATGTTTCCATTATGTGTTTACTATTCGCTGTGTGATTCTAATGTATAGCCTCGGTGAAAATGTTTTTCGTCATTACCGATTTTAATTTGTGTGTATATGCATGTTTGTGTGTGCTTGTGATGAGTGGTGACAGCTGCGACAGTGGGTCCTAACATGATAATGGCCTGCTGTATAAGCAGAGAGGCAACCATCTGCAAGCTCCAGCTTTTTCTCAGAAACACTCGCTGCTTAAGATGCAGAAAGCCCTTGTCTTTAGGAAGGTCAACGCTTTCTACCTCTCTCTCTCACTTCTCCGCAGAGCGGCAAACTAATGTGACAAACTGTTCTTGATGCTTGATGACGCAAAAATGGCTGGAAGTGTGGGCGTATGGGACGGATGAGGGCGAAAGAGAAGTAGGAAGGTGAGAGCAAAAAGAGAAAAATGGGGATGTAAGGAGAGAGGGAGAATAGGGAGCTTGAAAGGAAGAATCAAAAGACTACAAAATAGAAGGAAAACGAAGGAGGGGTGGCTGTTTCCCAGGACGACACAAATAAGTGTTTCAGTGTTAAGGCCTGTACACACCGGGAATGTGATGAAAAAGTGAAATACTCTGCGGATATTTCAAATCCAAACTACTCATTGCGGTTGCAACACTTTTCAATAAAAGGTTTGAATGGATTTGTGCAGGCAGAGGACCAACTACTGGGAGAGCACCCGGAGAGAGACCCAGAGCAGTCTGGCAGTCTGTCTGTCTGTCTGAGGTAAATGTTGTACAGCCTAAACAAATGTAAGCTATTTCATTTTAGAGTTTCCTTTTAGAGAATGGCTCTTAGTGAATTTGCTTCTGGTAAACAGTTATGTGGTGCAGAGTATAAGTCTAGGGCTTTTATTGAGAAAGGTAAGAATGGAAGGAGTGGATCTGGTATGCGCTGCTTTTGTGAATAAAGTTTGCCATCTTGGTTCGGACTACGGAGCCTCCGCCTCGTTGTACACTATAGTGTATGTTTTGAATATGTCCATTTTGCACAACGTGATTAGTTGATGTCTTTTATTTGCGGTGTGAAAGCTCAGAAAAATAGAAAACATATATGGACGTGCAAATTAATCACACAAAAAAAGGTGTGTAAAGGCCTTTGTTGATCAGATCACGGAGGTTAGTGCACATGCTCACTGCTGATGTCCCATCAATGGCTGCTAGTGGAGACACTGACCTGGAAAGAGATGATCTGACCAGGCGCTAACTCCCAAGTGAGTACCCCGCTTTGTGTGTGTTTTCTTTCTCTTAACAGTCTCAATGGCTTCCACTGTGAGGTTTCTTTCTTTGTTTTTCCAAATCATAATACAGAACTTGCCATAAAGTATAAATGTGATTTTCTGTAACCTGTTTCTTGCCTCAATGCACACTTGACGGCCAAATAAAATCATACGATTCTTTCCTTCTAATTTCATTCCCTTTCTCAGCTCACCTGCTTCTCTACTTAGGTGCTTTTGGATGTTTCATATGCCTTTGCATCGCATATAAACACTCCATACCTCTCTATACCAGGCCTTGCACAGATGGATGATCACCACTGACAGAACTGGTAACTGATGGAGAAAAGGAAAAAAAAAAAAAAGAAGAAATGATGAGTGGAAGGAACTATCATTAGCATAAAAGAAAGAAGTTGTGGATTGCCTCAGGTGATTGCTTGCGTGCCAGTGCCTGCACTTGTTTGCAGTTTCTATCACTCATTTTGTTTGTGGAAGTTAATTTACCCACCCAAGTAAGATAAAACAGAGATGGGACATTATCTGTCTTTGGCAGCCTTACCACACAGTTGCAAATGAATGCAAACTCTCACACACGTGTTCCCACACGGATACATTCAATATCTTTTGACCAAAGTCTTGGATGATTAATCCCTCTGCTCTGACAGCCAACACGTGATCCACATGATGAAAACAGAACTATATCCTAGAACTCTATAGTCCTATATCTGTTACTCAAGAATCCAAATGAAACTAATTAAAAACTAGAATTACTACCTTGCGGTTGTATGGCTCCGCCAACCAGTCAAGTTGCAGTTTACATCCATGTTTTTCCAAAATGTCATTACTTCATCTTTTTTATCCTATTAGACATTTGTGTGAACTTGTCATAATTAGCATGAAACCTTGGTAGTCAAAGGTCACAGTGACTTTTGACCTTTGACTACAAACTAGTTCATCCTTGAGTCCAAGTGGATGTTTATGCCAAGTTTGAAGAAATTCCCTCAAGGCGTTCCTGAGATATTGTGCGGACAACCCAAAAACATAATGCCTCCAGCCACGGCTCTCGCCGGCACAAAAGTTAATTAATTCATTTTTTAGTTATTTTAGTTAATGCCTGCACAGGCATTAAATTGCTATTATAATGTGGTTTTATCATCTTTAAAAGAGGTCTATGATCAATATCATTGTGTCCGAAATTGCTCTCCAAAACTTCGTTGGAAGAATACGTCAATGTCATATTGTTTGAAGTCCCTGTTTTTGTTTTGTTTGTAATTACGCAAAGAATGAGAGGCATGTAGACAAAGCAGAGCGCTATATTCTTGAT
Organism: Adelosebastes latens; assembly: GCA_916700685.1. Taxonomy (NCBI): domain Eukaryota; kingdom Metazoa; phylum Chordata; class Actinopteri; order Perciformes; family Sebastidae; genus Adelosebastes; species Adelosebastes latens. Next base: position 46,385 of record CAKAKR010060704.1, read on the forward strand.
AAGCCCTTTCATCAAGGGGAAGAATAACTTTTCATATTAATATTGATCAGCTCAGAGTTTGTAGAAGGACAAAACTCAAATAAAGTAAGTTTTGAGAAAGTAAACAAAAGCATTTAAATCTTTAGCGATAATTGAAGGAGCCCTCCAGACATCATTGGTAACATTTAATGAGAAAATCAATTTGTGGATATGTCATCTTGTTTCTTTTTAAATTAAATATGACTCTCTGAGAGGGTTGGCATTTTCTGCATTTGAGGGGGAAAAAAAAGAAGTCTAATTTATTTAATTTGTTGCTCTGATGGCAAGATTGAATCTGAGAAAAAAAATAATCATCACTATCACATAGATTTTGTCACAGACCTGTAGAAAGGAACATCATGTATTTCAGCTTCCTGTGCTCCTGTCCATTTCATTTGAACGTACAGTATATACTCTGTGCCATACTCCTTTAATGAATGCCTTTGTGTTGGTACAGGCTTCCAACCCTATTTGCTTTGCTGTTTATGTTGTGATATACCCTCCAACCATCTTTGCTTTATCTGGAGGGAGGATGCAAGTATGCTTCTGCGAGTGTTTATTTGTGTGCGTGTATATTTGTGTGTGCGTGCCTCTCTGTGTGGCGTTAGCTCTCGAGAGCTAAAGGAAGATGCTGATTGGCGATAACCAGTGTGAATGACTAATTAGAGCTGGTGGCAGGCAGAGAGACTGCCTCTGCCACTTCACTGTGAATGGGCCTTTGATGCTGAATCCAAGCCCTCTGTGTTCAAATAACACATGTGCAATCACACATACACACACACACGCAAACACACACGGATACATGCAAATGAAGAGGACGCACATTCAGCCACACACATAGACCCATTTTCATAAAAACACACGTCCCAGAACTGGCATACTTTTGTCCATATCAAGCCTATTGAATTGGCAGGGCCTATTTAGTCTCAGTGCAAATCAGGCATATTCTCTTCTATTCTATCCTATTCTATGTTCTGTAATCCACATTCCTTGGCTGCGTCTGAAATCGCTCCCTGTTTACTACATTGTGCTCTAAATTTACCCTTTGCTGTTTTATTTGAGTGGCCAAATTCTCAGTGTGAAATTTATGCACTAAAGAGTGCCCCGAAAAAGCCCACAATGGAACAAAAAAGTGTCCATGGCATGTAAAAAGCAGGCAGTGCGTCATATTTAAAAAGATGCAAAAGTTATCATGGGATTCCATAGCTCTCAGTAGTAATGACGCAAAATGCAACGTGATCTCATCCCTAAGCGTCATATTTTGCCGCTTGGGCAGAAGCCTCTGGCGTTACCAGATTGCTGCCGGGGATATTCTTTTATATAGTATCTTGATGCAGAAGGTTGGCTCATGGTTAACGTTGTGAAACGGTGGCGGATAGGTTTAGGCAACAAAACAATTTAGTTAAGGCTTTACACACCTGCAGCGTTTTGTTGTGCGATTAATTCGTAATTTTTTTGTCTTGAATACTTTCACACAGAACGTGAATATCACGCAGCAAAAAAGCAACGTTTTTTTTTTTCTTCGGAATAAGGTCGATTTTCTGAGCTTTCGCATTGTGAATAAAGGCATCAACCAATCATGTTGTGTGGAACGGGTTGAGTATTATTTATATATTTATGAAACAACAACACGGAGGCTCCATAATGTGAACCAAGACAGCAAACTTCATTACTCCTTTCAACCTTGACGAAGGCCATTCCTTTCTTACCTTTCACAGTAAAAGCCCCAGATATATAATATTCACAGGCGAGTATTTCGGATTTTCGTGTCGTTTATTCATCACGCCCCTGGTGTGTAAAGGCCTTTACGGTTAAAAAAACCCATCATGGTTTGACTTAAAATAAGCACGGTTGTAAGGTAATGTCATGTGACTCAGTGGCATAGTCACGTGATATAACGCCGTCAGTAGAAATCACTCAACTTTTGGTTTCACATGGGACACAAATGCCGGTCCCCTGAGTAGAAGTCCTGTGTTTGTTTGATCCATCCACCTACCCTCCCACCCGCAGTTAGCGGACTTTCTCACTCTTGATATTGCTTTAGTTACTCTGCGCCTAAAAAGTAACGAGGATGAGTTTACATTGGAGTTAGTTGAAAGCCTGGTGCGTCTCATATAGACGCTACAAGTTGCCTTGTGCGTAGGTATCAAGACACCGCGGGCCACTGCCCAAACGTCAGTATTTGACACCCTGGGAGTGAGAGCAGGCTGCAAAGTGACAAAGATTGAGCGTCTTGAAAGAAGACAGGCTTCACTTTTTTGGTGACTACAACAATCCCCATTTCTAAATCAAATGCTCTGTCACTCCTTGAAGCTGACCAAAGCGACCTCTCAATCCACTTTCCTTGCTCATTTTGTCTCAATTAATCCCCAGATTTCAATCTGTGATGTTAACAGTCACAAGAGAGCTCCTCTGACTTTAGGGCTGCCACCATGTTTATATCATCGTTGTCCTGTCAGTCGCGCTGAAGGGAAATGACAGCGGAACGGCAGAAACCAAATAAAGACTCTTTAAATAAACGATCACTGATAAAGTTTACCTCAGGGCGTCTCGTATGACTTTTTCTGACATTCTTGTCTACATTGATCATTCATGTATTGACTGATTGTGACATTAAACCCATGCTATGTGGGCAGTAGCTGAAAACAGGGCAGATATGTTATACTGGAGGGGAGAGTTGGCAAGTGCTCATGTATAGCTGAAAGGTAGTATAGCGCTATCATTGCCAAGAATCTACTAAAATAAAAGTAAATACATACATGCATGGCACTCTGATATGCTCACAATAAAGGCGTCTAAACAAATAGCTTGTGTTATTATGTTGATTGCCTCAAATTTTGCCTTAAAGGTGTCATATGTATTTTCAGCAACTCAGCACTATGGAGAATTACTACCTGAATTATTAGGATAAACAATAATTCACAACAATCATATATATTTGGCACTGCAGTGAGGATTCCGAGCAGTGGAAAAGTGTGTAATTAGCAGCTATAGGATGAAAGCAATTGCACCTTTTCACTTATTTGGAAACCTCTCTCTCCATCCTTTTCCCCTTCTGCGCTGTGCCCTGTTGAACACACACACCCACCCAAAAACACACACAACACGGCAAAAACCCAGCTGTTACATTGCTGCTGCCTCTGCTGCTCTACTTTAACAGCAGCATGTAATGTATGGCTCACACTGCCCCCAGTAGGTCGCAGGGGGTAGTGCATCTCAACCCGACAAGGCCAGCTGCAGCAGCAGCAGCAGCACTCGTGACTTCCCTGCTGTGAGATGACGCACTGTAAAGCTAGACAATAGACATGCATACAATATAACAACTCCTCACAACATAGATATGATATGAGAGACAGGGACATGATATGATAGATAGATAGATAGATAGATAGATAGATAGATAGATAGATAGATAGATAGATCTCTGTGAATGAATAATATTGAATAAACCTTTCACTCAATAAGATATTGTATATCGTGTACACACACACACACACACACACTACACACAAAATATGATGGAGGAATGACATTACTCTCACCGGACCACTTTCCAATTATTCTTTATCATCTCAGCCTTCATCCATTCATCCATTCATGAGAGGGCGTGTGTGTGTGTGTGTGTGTGTGTGTGTGTGTGTGTGTGCGTGTTAATGTGATATGACTTGGCTGGGGCTGGCTCACCACAATGCAATCCAACAGCCATGATCTGTGGCATCCATCAAACCACACTCACACTCACACGCACACGCACACGCACACGCACACGCACACTACACACGTTTAGAGTACTTGCCATCTTGATCTGAGCGCAATCCAGGAGAGGTTGCCAGAGGGAAAGGTCGAAATGCAATCACTCATATCACACACACACACACACACACACGCACGCACACACACTCATGCACACACAATTACACAAGCATGCACCTGCTCCTCAGCATGTATTAGAAAGGTAACTGTAAATCTGGGCTTCCAGGACAAAGTAAATTTACACCAGAGCTGAGATTCAAAACACACACACACACACACACACACACACACACACACACACACACACACACTCTTCTCTACCCGAGACCTGATAAGATATTGTCCTACATGAATATAAATCCTGACCTGTATCCTATATGATCCAAATGATCTTATGATTAGATGTCATGCATCCATATAAAGTGTAAGTGTAATCTGGTGAATTCAAAGTAAGCTGAAATGGAACTGGTGTATTGCTGTGAACTCTTTTGAACCCCTTTCAGGAGCTAGAGAGCCCACTTTTACAACCACTTAACTGGAGTCCAGTGAAAGCATCAAATACAGACAGAGTTTAACTGAGAACAGTCTGAGAGCCATATCTAAAACCACATGTACATCCCACCACAACCCTCTTTAAGGTTTTTCTTTGGTGTTTTTATGCCTCTCCGAAATCATACTAAAATTCTAAACCATAAGAAAATAAATGATATCTTTGAGGAATTGTTTGACATATTTGGGGAATACAGATATTCTCTTTCCTGTCAAGAGTTAGACGAGAAGATTGATGCCACTCTCATATCTGTCAATTAAATAGAAAGCTACTACATGTTGTAGTTTTAGAAAGGGGGCTAATGTGTTCAACTATTTCTTGGCCATGAACAGTACTTTACTACTGTTATGAAATACTGTAAGATACTGTTGTAAATCCACAGTAATTCATTACAGTGTATCGGTACTCTTATCTATCTCTCGGCAAGAAGGCGAATAGGCGTATTTCTTAAAATGTCAAACTACTCCATTAATGTTAGTGGTTTGGAGATTTAATGTTCTTAATTCATTTAGGGCATCAGGTGGTTGTTATGAGAAAAAAAAAACATCCTACAGATGGTTCAACACCCTTGCTGAATATCCTTGTTCAAGACAATGGCCCAATCCCAATTTGAACGTCTTCCAGACTCTTGTCTTACAGAATGGACGAGAGGTAATTGTCAAATACCAGGTGTATATTATAGCCTTGCATTCCTCTGATTCCATGTGTTTTTGTATCTTAAATCCTTGTAAATGTCGTTTGTTTTTGTAAATGTAGGCTTACTGTACCAGTGCACCCAATATGCCAGGCTGAACACCCATGTGCCAGTCCTCCTTGTTTCTTTTTTAACGCTTCCCATGGTGACCCCGTGTTTAAAATCGTTAAGTCTGCAGAAATGCAGACTTACGAAAAGTGGGCATAAAGGGCTGTAATAGTCTGCGGGAGAGTCCTCATCTACTTGACAATGTGAAAGTGGGATAGTCCTAAACCCTTGCAGAACATGGCGGAAACGTGTCTCAAAGTCCGTCAGTGTGGATATTGGGATTGGGCCAATGATTTCTGTGGCTGAGCCTAACTTTCTTGTGGAAGAGGGCAACCAATATGTCAGTTTCTCTATGGGGATCAATATAGCTTCACACTATGGTTTGGATTAAGAATATTCCTCAATATACAATTCAAAATAATGCACACAGAAAAAGAACCATGTCAAATATGGGTTTGACTGTATATAAGAAGTGGACGTAGTCACCGTGACGTCACCCAGTGGTTTGTGGACTGCCGTTTTGAAGCAGCGAGTTCGGCATTTCGGTCGTCGCCATCTTTGTTTTTGTCGGTCGCCATCTTGGTCTTTTGCAACCAGAAGTGAAACGAGAGGGTGGAGCACTCAATCGATCAAGTACAATCGAACTCTGAATAAGACGTTTTCAGGCGACCAAAATTTTGCAATTAACTTTCATGAGCTGAAAACACACTGTGAAAGGGTTAAAGATGTAAGACGAAAACACCAACAACACCGTGGTAGCGACCTGTCGATCACAAGGTAGCCACGCCCTAAAGCATACTCTGCTTTATGGCCTATTTGACTCTAAATGGGACCAGAATTTACTAAATGAACATCATGCTGTATTGAAGAAGACTTGAAACTAGCGATTGAGACCATAAACTCATGTTTACAATGTTTACTGAGGTATAAAATCAAGTGAGAAGTAGGCTCATTTTCTCATAAACTTCTATACAATCAGACTTCTTTCTGCAACCAGAGGAGTCGCCCCCTGCTGGCTGTTAGAAAAAAAATTAAGTTTCTGGCACTTCTACATTGGCTTCACTTTTCAGACCCGGAGGTTGCCCACTGGGTTTAAGTGACCTTTGATACATGTCTTCCTCCCCTCTTTCTGGTCATTCAACGCTGTTTACCAACTAAAATGTAATGCAATGAAACCAAATCTACCAAAGAGAGAGAAGAATGCAAAGGGACAGCAGAAGAGATGTTGTCGCTGGGAGACAGATGGCAAACAGTTGGGGTGGCTGAGAAAAAAAGATAGATGTATTGAAAGCATGACAGAGACAGCAATGAATGAAGAGATGGGTGGAGAAGGGATAGTTTGAGCTGTTATTGCGTGGACACGTGCGTGTGTGTTCATGTAAGTGTGTGTGCAACTGTTCGCTGAGTCCTCTTTTTTTCTTTTTTTTTAAGAGTGATTAGTCAAAGCCCAGAGTTTGACACAATGAGATCAACCCAGCTGAGGGGAAGGCATACATTACTGTTCTAGGCCATCACACACACATGCACACACAATGAGACACACACATAAAGGCCTATATGCACAGATAGAGGCACAAAGGGAGGGATGCTACAGTGGCGCCCAAGTGCACGAGGGCATGCCGGTGTTTCGTCAATACACGAGTACGCACAAAATAATGCGTTGAGAGACAGACAGCCTCTTGTTTCGTGGTTGTTTGTTTCAATATCTTTTCTTCTCTGATACCTGTATTCTCTGTCTCCCAGCGCTATCACTGCTTGTTCCCCCTCAACCGCTCTTCTATCTCACTTTTTCCTCTCTCTCTTGCTCTCTCTGCGTTTATCTGCTCATTTCCCCCGCTTCCCCTTAACCTCCTCCACCACTGATCCACTGCACCTGCTCTGTTTCCTCCTTGTCGTTTACCTGCATAAGCTGCCTCCTCCAATCTCTTGTCATCCCTTTTGTTTTCATCTGGGAGCAACATTTATCCTCTTCACCCTCCCTCTTTCGATCAACACTTTCTCCTCCTTCTCTTTCCAAACCCCTTGTCAACCCCCCAATCACACACTCCCTCCTCCTCCTCCTCCTCCTCCTCCTCTGGCTGCCCAGTGGTTATCCAAGTCAGTTTACCTAACCGCCTGCCTTTCTGTATTACTCTGAAGAATGATATTTCCGCCCGTTTCGGTTTCCCTGCTTCTATTTTTTCCGTTTTGTTTGTCTGCTGCTACGCCTCCTCTCCCTGCCTGTCTCTCTTCTCTCTTATGTAAAGGTCACCATAGTGTGTTAGGTTCAAATTAGGTTCAAACCCGGCGGGAGGAAGTGTATGCGTGTGTGCGGTGTGTGGAACAGCATGTTTTCTGCATTTCTATGATGATGTAAATGAAAGTTTGAAAGCTGTCAAAAACATTTGACTAAAAATAGACCGAATCAAAATGTTTTCCTCCAAAAAATGCTTTTCGTCTGTCTAATTATCAACCTTAATTGTAGCTCAGTATTCACGCCCTCGGCCTTTAACTCCCACTCATATCCTTTTTATTTTTATGATGCTCTTTATTTGCTATTTTTCTGTGCTTAAATTTCACCTGTGATCTTGATTGGATGGAACTCTGTAATAGGATATTTCCAAACAACTGCTCTCAGTGACTGAGGGGAAAGTGTAATGCATGCTGAAAAAAACAATGCCAGGTTAAACCATAGTAGCACAAGAGTGCATTGTGTATAGGGAGGGAATCACCAGAGGCCCCACAATACGATATTATCATGATACTTAAAGCTTCAGTGGGTAGAAACAGAGCAAATATAATTAAATCACTATATCCTGACAGTAGTGAATGACACGTAATCTGAAAAAAAATCACGTTCCTCAGTGTCTGCCAGTGCTCCTAATGGCATCTGCAAGATTTCACAGACCGGAGGAAAACAACCAATCAGAGCCGAGCTGGAGCCTGCCGTCTCTGAGCAGCTGTCAATCACTCACAAACTCCGATCAAACGGTCTAACTAGGCAGCGCTGATCAAAATATGAATCAATATTCTGTTACTGAAATGCCTATTTCTCGCCTCAAATGTTTTCAGAAACATCTTGCAGTGTACTGTTTAGTTGTAAAATGAGAAAGTTTGTGACCCGGCAGCCATGTTGGGATCAATTGAGAAAATACCAAGCACCGCCCACAAGCCGGAGCACAGCCAATAGGAACTCTCTCCCTCTGACATGAGCTGTGATCGGCCAAAGTCTCCCGTCACGGGCTAGATTTCTTAAAGCCTGAAAACAGAGTCATGAGGAGGTGCAGAAATCTAGTTTTCTCTCAGAGCACTTGAATTACAATATGCTGAAAGGTTATTATGGAATCTTTGCCCAATGATACCAAAAATATACTGCCTACTGCAGGTTTAAGACACAATACAATCTTTTTGCGATTTTAAACATTTTCCGATATGCTGAGTTTTGCGATTTATTACTTTTATTCAACTGCAAATGAAGCAGTTTGTCAACATCTGTTTTATCTGATAAGAATCAGTTTTCACATTTCAGAGTTTTCAACCACATATCTTGAGGTCAGAGGTCAAGGTTCCCCTCTGAAAATGGCCATGCCAGTTTTTCCACGCCAAAATTTAGTGTAACTTTGGAGCGTTATTTAGCGCTCTCCCCAACACCGGGCCGTCTGATTGTTTAGAAGTTTATAGTTTATTTAATACAAGATCGATACTTGTCCATGTATCAACACAATATTGCCGCGCAAAATATTGCAATACTATTCTGTATTAATTTTTTACCCTACCCCTAGCATTGTGCAGGCCACACAAGGTCTAGCAGGGTCTCAATCGCTGCATCGTTTGATCAGAGAAACTGATTTATTGACAGAACTGAAATGGACACAAAATGCATATCCGAAACAGGCATGCAACCTTAATAGGTGTGTGATAAGTGTGAGAAATTAGTGCATGTGTGTTTGTGTCTCAGTGCCACAGAAGGATGTATGGATTTTAGCTGCCTCACTGCATAAGTGGGACACTCAAAATAGCTCCTCGGGCCTCGCATCAAGGACACGGTCTACTGTAAATTACCATGTGAGTGTGTGTCTGAGTCTGTGTTCATATATATGCACGATTACTGTGTGTTAGCTTGTGTATAGTACTTACCTATATGGTTGTGCATGGGAGCATGTGTGCATTAATGCTATAGTGCACCTGATATTATTTTGCGTCAGGTGTTCCTCACTCATCTCATTTCGCTCCGGTTGGGCTGAAGTAATTCCCGGGTGTTCAACATGCAGAACCTACGTCATCAGACATACATCAAGTGGACGACAGAGTGTCTAAATAGTTCCTCATGGTATAAAATGACAGAAAGCTGCAGCAGCACTGCAGCCAGCATATGACAGAAAGGGGAATGAGAACAATGTTCATTATTTATAGATTTGGCCTGAGGTCTAGTTGCAAAAGGGAGCGAAGCTTACATATAGTACACTCAATCACACCTGGGAGAGGCCCTGGTTGGTTACGGTTGTGTCCTGTAGGTTACAGAGCACAGCCAGTGGAGCGGTCAGTCCCTCAGTGCATCGACAGCAGAGACACTTATTTTTCCTAATCAGCTCTCGAGGTGAGAGTTTGTTCCTCCAAACATAAGACTAATGTTGCAATCTTTTCACTGTTAACCAGCCAGTGATATTGACCATCTAAACTAATTTGTACAATGGATCAATTAAAACCACAGTATGGCCTTCAGCGTTAAACGCCTCTTTGATTTGCATCCATAATAAAAGTTTGGTGTGCAATCTGTTCTTGTTCTGCAGGTTTGCCTAAAGGTCCAACACTGGAGGACATACTGTACAGTCAGACGTACAGTATATTTAGATATTTTTCATTTACGTTTTAATTAACGGGTTGTTTTTTTTTTAAATGATTTGTTTTGTATACTGTTAATCTGTTACATTCCTAAGGCCTTTACACACCAGGGGCATGCCGAATAAACAACACAAAAATGCGAAATACTCGCCTGTGAATATTATATGTCTAGGGCTTTTATTGTGAAAGTTAATAACGGAAGGAATGGATCTGGTCTGCTCTGCCTTTGTCAAGGTTGAAATGAGTAATACCGTTTGCCGTCCTGGTTCGGACTACAGAGCCTCTGTGTTGTTGTTTCATAAATATAGCCGCAACTCTAACCGTTACGCACAACGTGACTGGTTGATTCCTCTATTCACAGTGCGAAAGGTTAGTAAAATCAACCTTTTCCGAAAAAAAGTAAGTTGCTTTTTCGCCGCTTAATATTCACATTCTGTGCAAAAGTATTAATGACAAAAACAACAGTTTGAAAAAACATATTGAAGCAGTGGCAGTAGGATGTAAAGAGAGACACAATGTAAAGCGAGTGAACAATAAACAATGAGGCTGATATCAATGAGATAACATTAAAAACAGTAACGCTGCATTATTTGCGTGCATCGTTTTCTGTGAATCCCTCGTGCTTGAATGGCGAACTCTGCCACCAACAATACAGACCATACTACCATATTTTCTCAATGAAATCTATGGATCCCATCCATCTCCAATGCCTCTACTATCCCACGTTATGCAAGTTTTTCCTGTTGATATATAATGTTTGTACTGCCTCTGTTTGAACATCTGAATCATTTTCTATTCATTGCTTAAATATAAAGAACCTCTGACAGCTTCCATTGTCAGAAACTCTCAGTATACAATTAGGATTGGACTCCTGTCGCTGGCAGCACAGCAGGACAAAAAGCTTGGCTCTTGTATTCATCCTACCTCCAACAAATCACACTGATTCATGCCCTCGATTGCGTGCCTGACCACTCTGGCTCATTGTTTGTGTGTGCATGTTGGTCTGCATCTGACAATATGTGTGGAAAGTTCAGCCATCAGTGAAAGCTTATTAAATAAAAGGGCAAAAAACCCACCAACAACAAATAAAAAAACAAATTCAGAGTTTGAAGGCTGAGGGCTCGTGTGCATTATGTGAAAGTAATGTGTGTGAGTGTGTTTATAATTAGTGACATAGAATATACACAATGTACATGAGTTGTCGAAGTAGGCATGACTGAGCAGCTATAGCTGCACCGCTCTCTCACTGACTGCCCTCAATTTATTTCTGTTTCTCTCACACTTCACCTCGTTCTGTCACACATTTGTCTACATGCATGCATGTATATGTGTGCATCCAACTCATCTCTATACTGCAAATAAAAGATGGGTTGCAGTGTTTTGTCATGAATGTGAAACCTAATGTGGGTTGGGGGGGGCGGCCCCAGGATGAAGGCCAGTTTTCAACAAAACCAGATCCCTGTTCACTACAATAAGAAACCAGGTAGCAGTTCAGTGGATTAAAAGCCTACTGTACATCTCATGGTTACCCGCCAGAGACAATTAATCGATGCCGACTCATCTTTCTGGCAAACTCCAACGCCCTGGCTATGCTTTCTTCTGTGATCTCTCACTGCTTCATCCTTATGTTATTGGTGCCAATATGGATTACGATGTCGCTAAAGCTTGTGGTGGAGTGTGCCTGGGTCCCCTGATTCGCCCTACATGATGCCAAAACTCTCTGATTAGCCTCTATGTTGGAAGGCGGTGCTAAACTAATGTTTCGGGTAATGGAGTCCCTTATTACTAGCGTGTGTTGTTTAACTTTGTCGACAGGGAGAGAGGAGGCACACAGGCCAACAGGACTACCAACAAGGATGGTGAGGGTCGGGAGAAAGCCTAATTGAACCTCGTTAAATTGGAGATTTTTATACAGGGATGGACTAACAAAAAAAACACACAAGTATGTCAGACTCTGACTGTACAGCTGTGTTGATGTCGGCTCTCTGAGCTGTGTGATATCCAGACAAGGCCCTGTGCATCCTGGGACATACTGTATGTAGAGGCGGTGACGTGAGACGGGCCGCTTTTGGTCTGACCGGAGATCTGCTGCATTTTACTCAAGTATAAAAAAAGTGTGAAAGCCTCATTGAGCCTCATTAAATCAAACATTGTATTCACACGTACGAACTGTGTTTTTTGTTTTCAATTGTATTCATTGAATTGTTCTTATTTTTTCCTGATATATTGGTAAAAACAAATGTCCTGAATTATTTTAACCTTTTTTGGGTCTAACTCACTCAATATATCTATTGTTTTCAGGATTAGTTGTTGACTGGATGCACAGTTGTACGAAACCTTGTTTTTTTTTCACTCAATAAAGCTTGCTAGGATCTATCTGTCAGCTTTTCGTTTTTCTCTTTGCCATATGAGCTGCCAAATATGACTCTCGAGAAACATGGTTTAATTGTGAATGTCAAAACAAATCACATTCGAGTAACATTAGCAGTATTCATTTCTTTTTATGCACCCTCCCTGGTGAAGCAGCAGTTATTGAGAAATGTCTTGCTGATCAGATATCAACGTCTGTCTCCATATGAACATAAACTTTGATACATGTTTGAGAGGGAAACTGCAGTAACTGAACTAACTAAATTAGTCCATTCAAATCCAAATTGAAACCCAGTTCTCTTTTAATTCAACCAACTCTGTGAGGCTCAGATGACATTTGAAAATCATTAAAACAATACACTATTAAAGATATTTCCAGTAAATAATCAACAATCAGAAAATCCATTCTGCAACTTTTCCCTCTGTCATGGATCATTGTTGCAGCGCATGAAGGTACAAGTAAGCCATGTTTAATACATGACATCAACAGAGGAATGGAAAGCAAACGGGCGCAACAGCAGCAAAATGCCAACACCGCTCACTGTAAGACGACAACATGGGAGCACAAACAACAAAACACAGCGACACACTCATTACAGTAAAAGCATACACACACACACACACACACACACTCTCAAACCCCTCACACACAAACACGGAAACATGCAGAGATAGTACAGTAAACATACACATGAAACAGGAAATGGAATGCGTGAGCAAGATGTTGGGATGTGCTCTGAGGCATGAATACAGTTATATAACGTGTGTGTGTCATAGTTAGACATAGGGTTCAGTGACTAATGTATGTTGTGTTGTGTGAGCAGTCAGGTGTCAACTCTACTCACACTGATGAGAACAGAAAGATCCGACAGGAGACAAAGGGCTAAAAGCACTGATAGATTGATGGTTGTAGGGTAAAAAAGAATGTATGTAATGCTATTAACTATTCAATTTAAACAATTCATTGTGTTCTTACTGCTACAAAAAACAATGCCGCATTCTGACAGGATTTATTTGGGAAAGTCTGTGTGATTACAGTCTCAAATAAGTTCTGTTTTTAGTGCACTTGTTGGTCCTGCCATCATTTCAATTCCATTGCTGATGACGATGCTAACCTGATTCTCTCATGAAATATAAAAATCTATTATGAACCACTTCCTGTAATTTGACAAAAACTGTATTGTATTTTGGTTAAAATGCCATCTGGAACAATGAGTTTGGTTGTCGAACAGTATGGCAAATTATTTTATTACCCACCTTCCCCTGAAATATCAGTGCTGCCTGGATGGGGCTTTAAATATTATACCCACAATATAGCATTCAGTGTCAGAACAAATTATTTAAAACCCAACGGTAATAAACTTTGGTCAAAGAATCATCTTTGTTGATGATGTTTTTTGCCCCTCCAATTTTGTCCTTGTCATGGCTAATAATGGCGGTTTACACTCTCATACGGAATCACCCGCAGGGTCGTGGTAGTACTCGAGTCTTATCTAGATCTCAAAGACTGTCCAATACTCTCCTGATTTTGCCTTGAAGGTAACTGAAGTTCAGGAATTAAGCCACTCATACCTCATTGATCCACTGGCGAACCAGTCATTACAGACTCAGGCTTGTGCAGCTGTACATAGTTTAAACCAACAACGTTTGAAAAGATACCAAATATGTCAGGCTTAAATTTGGAGAAATTATGTATTCAATGAAGCACAGACTTTGATGGAAAGATGCAGCCATAGACACATGGAGTCTTGGGTTTGACTATCAGTACAAACATCATAAATTCTATAAAAAGCTGGAACAAGCTGATACTGAGTATATGATACTATAGAAGAATAGAGATGATTATTCCAACCTTAAAGCTACTTAAGGGGAAAAAAGTGCAGGGCTCCAGACTGCCACCAAAATGCTCGCTTATGTGATCATTTATTGTGAGTGTGCGGGTTTAAAGTTCACGTGGTGGCATTTGTGCGAGTGCATGATGATCATTATCAATGGTGCCCTCGCCGGAGTGGAGACATCAGCCTGGTTTTTATGTGCACTGGTTTTGAGACTAATTAACGGGTAACCAAAAAACGGGTGTGACAAAATCATGTGCTGGTATGACCGACTGAGAAAGTTGGTAGCACCAGTGCTACCAGTGTTAAAGTTAGTCTGGAGACCTGAAGGGGGGGACTTTATATTAAGGGATTAAAAAAACAGTACAGATTATGTTAAATTATGCTTAAAACACAATAGCATGTCACAACAATAACTCTTTTTCATATTTGTGAGTTGTGGTAGTCACTGCTTTAAGCCTACACCAAAAATATCCAATTTGAGGGATAAAACAACTATCTCATTTTTGAATGGTAAGCTTTGTAGGTTTAATCGGTTTAATGGACTGCTGAAATGGATGAAAAGAGTGGTGGAAATGTACTGATGCATCACAATTTCCCAGAGCCCAAGTTGAGATATTAAAATTGCTAATTTTGTCCAACCAACACTCTAGATATTTAGTTCAATATCAAAAAACTAAGAAAAAATAGAAAAATATTTACATTCTTTGGTTGAAAAATGGTTAACATTATTTTTTAAAGCTCCATGTTTCAACCTATATGGCTTAGTATTGTATCCATGCCTGTCCTTTAAAGGAAAACTAATATTGACCGTAAGTGCAACCACAATATAATCCCATTTCAAAATAGAGCTGAAAGAGGACTGTTCAGTTTTAAGTGAGTTGTAGCGCTGAATTGCAAGATGATCCCTCCCTCAGCCTGAGAATTTGCTCTTCTCCCATCCATCCCCATCCACTAATACCAGTTCAGATGCTCATTTTGCCCGCAGACATTCAAACTTTTAATAATGTGAAGCAGTGGATTTACTGTCTGTCACTGCAAGCAGTAAATTTGTAATCTGAGCACCAGTAAAGTGGAGGCTTAGAATGAAGAGGTAGCCTGTGTGGTGGTAAATGTGTAGGCAGAGCGGCACAGCTCGCTTCTTTAATCAACTGTGTTGACCTCAGTTCAGTTCAGTCACACTGACAAAACCCATTAGGCAACACATGAACACAGCCACGCACACACACACAGACACACACAAATATCGGATCTACACGAGCTAGCGTACACACTTAGAGACATACAAACAAGGATACGCTGTACAGTACACACACACACACACAGACAGTGATTAAGGACATAACTCTGGAGTCAGCAGAATCACTCTTTGGACACAAGAGGGGTGAGTCAGTAAGCTAGATACCATGCACACACACACACACACACACACACACACACACATTACTGGGAAAGTTGAGTCATAACAACTCAGGAGCCCCTAAGGTAAAACTGAAGAAAATATATTTGAACAAACTGAATATGATTCTATTGGGAGATGCCATAAATATTATCTTTCGGTATTGTGAGTGTGTCGGTGCATGTTGTATGGAGCACGTGTGTGTGTGTGTGTGTGGCATCCTAGCCCATAATTGGCAATTTTTTAAGCAGTATCTTTACTCATGACGAGAATGATTGAAGGAATTGTCCCACATGACAAAGGTTTACATAATGAATTTTTCAATTGAGGTATAGTGTAACTCATACGCAGGCTGTGCTAACGTATAGTATCATGTATCAATGATGACATTTACATGCACAAAATATTTAGTTTTTGCCCTTATTTCGAAAAAGAAAATATTCCTATTAAGCTGTATACATGGCTAATGAAAATGAATATTCCACTAATATTCCCGTTTACATGCAGCCGCGCATACTCCAATTAACGTAACTGGCGGTGGACTTGTTCGACTGTGCGAACACAGACCCCTCTATCATTCCTTCAACCGCCTTTTTGAAAAGGTTGGCGTTGCGATATTTGCACATATCCAAAGGTTTCTTCCGACCAGAAATGTGGGTGTTTCTTTTGGGCATGCATCTCTGCAAACTGTCGGCTAGTTGGTTTGTGTACAACGCACAGAGCTGGCCGTAAACAGGCAAGAAGTTGTGTGTCGCAAACTGCTGTAAAAACCCCAATTGAGACGCATATTCTGAATGCACTGTATACATGTCCAAAGAATGATCCTAAAACCAGAATAATATCAACATATTCCACGTCTTAATCAGAAAATGCTCCATTTGGAATAAGGCCTAATTCAGAATACCCAAACAGAATATGCCGTTTACATGACCCATATCAAATTCTGATCATATTCAGAATAATAGTGGAATATTAGTTTGCATGTAAACGTAGTCAATGTGTGTGGATGTGTCCATTAATGGTACCTACTGCACTCCTGCTATATCAGATCTTTGTTCCTTGCTGGCATTTTGCTGGTATTTGGAGAGGTCATGCATAATCAACTCAGCCTACTGACCAAATGTGTGTGTGTGTATACAGTATACTTGTTTGCATGCATGTTTGTGTGTTTTTTACAGGAATGCATGCTTGCGTGTGTACTTGCATATGTGTATGGTTGTGTTTATTTCAATAAAAGCAATTGAAGAGAGAATGGAGAGTGAAGCAAGATAGCAGCATGGACATTAAATAAATGTGGATTCATCAAAGTTTCAAATATATTTCCTGTTGATGTTGTTCTGCATACAACTCAATGAATTCCTCTCATGTGCCCTAAATGGAAAAAATGCAAATAACCATGGTAAAAAAAAAGAAAGAAGTTGTGAACTCATGGAAACATTATTGTCTACACAAATAAACGGCTGCAGTAACAATAGATGCAATCTAGAGTCTTTGCTTCTGACAAGATGATGGATTTGCCCACGCTTTGCTGCATCTGGTGAGTCTTTACAGTCACAGGGATACCATGTTCATACCTGTGCCAGCTGTAAATGAAGTCTAATTGGATAAAATAACTGAGAATACCAGTGTGGGAAGGCCACAGGGCCTCTAACTGGCGAAGCATAGACAAAGTGATCTCATATTAAGATATTTCCAGCTCAGCTACAAAGCAGTTTGATAGGGGAACATTTTCCAGCTATCTAAAATACCCATTTTGACACTGACAGGAACTCTTAAAGAGCAGAATTCAAAACAGCCACAAGACATGTTGAGTTTTGAGAAGAGAAAGTCTTCTAGGCATACTCCGATCTGATTATTTAGGGCTATGGGTTTAATTGGACCAGAACCAGTAGAGGCAGAGCTCTGCATCCTCGAGATACAAGCTTCTTTATTATGAGACAGATATACAGAGGGTGTCTATTAAACCTGTTAAAAGTGCTTGTTGTATCCTGCTACCAACTTTCTCTAACGTGTCCTCTCAATAGTGATGCTGATAAAGAAACTGCAACTCCATTGACTCATTTTTTTCACACAGCCACTCTAAAAGCCGTTGTCACCAGTGCGATGCAAAAATGCGGAAAGTTGGCATGTGGATATTGCACAAATATGCACACCGGGTCCGTTGCGAATTATCCAAATTGCCGTGTTCCATTTTCGCAATGAGGCCCAAAGAGTTTCCTCCAAAATAGTGTTGTGTCCACTCCACACAACAAACACTTATCCAGACAGAAAATGTCTAAGGGGCTATATAAATTAGTCAGACCGCAAATTTGATGCCAACACTAGCTGTTGTGGCTAGCCCCGTTCCGTGACCAACATTAGCAAGTGTATATCAGCTACATTACCATCTTCATCATATCCCAGTTGCTGGGTGTTCTCAAGCCATATATTGTCCTTTATTTGGTTGTTGAGGTAGTAGTGTTTTTTGTTGTACATTATTGGGTGTTGAGAAGGGGACGGCCCATTATTCCCAAACACCAAAAGTCCGAAAAATGTCCCATTGGACCGGAAAAAGACCATTTGTCCAACAGTCCGTTACCACGAAAACAAACGCACATTGTTCCAACGCCCAAAAATACTCACTCTTTGTGCAACAAACAGGCATGGCTTATTATTATGCAGAATGACGACCATCAGTTGGAACAAATTATTTCATCAGTCAAACATTCTGTAGGCGGAAATCCCTGAAATTGAGGTGTGTCCGAATATTTTTTCCCCCACACAAATGTTCCGCAGGGTGGGCAAGCATTCATAAGAACCCACAAAATCTGTTTTTATAAATTTCTGTGTCACAGTGTCACGTTTTGCCTCACGAGGAATTAATATTACAGGCGTGTATGAAGGTGCAGTACCAGCAAGGGGCAACAAAACCACTCTCTTAGGTTTAGGCAACACAACCACCCTTAAAAAGTATGTAAACTAAGTACAATATGTCTGAAAGCAATATAACATAACTATGAAAACACGTCACAAAAGTCACTAACATAACTTACAAAACAAAATACCGGTCTCCTGGTTGAAAGTCCTGTGTTTGTTGGACCCATCCACCTCCCCTCCAACCCACCCTAAGCTGCATTGCAGTCAGTACAGATGACATGCAGTACAAATGACATGCCAAAAGCAAAAACGGCGTTCTTATTGCATGCTTTTACCTTTGCGCATTATCGTGTCATTCGTATAGGTTTTCGTGCGACTATGCTGGCAACATGCATTCAATACTAAAACATGAGTGTGTAGTGTCTCCATTGTACAGTGCTGGCCTTCTTCTGGCAAACATGCTCTTTGAAGCATATTTCTCAAATAGAAAATCTTTTTTTCCTGTTATTTTTCCCAAGATGGAAGAATACAATATGCTCAAATCTATTCTCCATAGAGAGCAGAAGTAGAGGAGGCAAGTTGAAGGACAATTGGTATAATAGTGAAAATTTCACCCCTTCAATATACAATAAATCTTGAAATCTCACAGAGTGGATTTGTCCTTGAACTCGGGCTCTCTCTACAACTACTTGACTGTTTGAAATTTGTGAGGACTGGCACAGCTGTGTTTGTCTCTGAGCTGATTTGCTGCCTTGACTAATGACACAGCATTTGTGATCCTAGGCAGCTCTTGACTAATCAGTGGCAAAAAATACAGTATGTTTCATGGAGTAACAGCACTAGTCTATAAAAAGATCGATGCCAGCAAAGCTCTCACTGCCTCCTTGCGACTCCCATCGCAAACATCAAATGGCTGATAAACAAACAAGTACATAGCACAGGAGAAATAACTGCAAATATTTGCTGCAGGATATTTATAACTACTTCAATAATAGTTTTTAGATTTTTTAATGCAGTTTCTAGTGTTTTTGAGGTTTGAGGACATTTGAAGCAGCTATAATATTTTTTTTTATATTAACAATGGATCACATGACTATCCCAATGGGAAAGGTGTTGCTCGTATTTATGAACCCTCAGAGAATTATTACCCAACTCTGCAGTTCCCCTCAGCTGTATAGAACATTTTAGCACCTTTAGGCTCGTTGTTTTGGTTTAATGGCTCACAGCTTCCCTGTTTTGGTTTCACCACCAACACTCGCATAGTGTCATTTTCAGCTCTAGCAGGCAGCTGTTTTCAGTAAAAAAAGCTCTAACTGTACACTTCCTGCTCAACAGCAAACAACACACAGAGACAGTTAAAGACTAGCTGGTGAACATAGTGAAGTATTAAGCTTTCCATCAGAATTTGGTAGAGACCAAAAACAGAGCTAAAAAGGAGTGAATACTGGACTCACATTCGCCAGGTGGCCAGAAACGTGACACCAAATGAATGCTTATGTTGCACCATAACTGCCTGAGGTGGAAATAAACCCCGTTTGCTAACAGTTCCACCATATCAACTTTCTCAGGTGATAACACAGTAGGTCAATATTTTTGTTTCCACTGCCCCCTAGTGGCCAAAAAATAAGTAACTACAGATTTAACATCTATAACATCTTTTAGCATCTTAGGAGTTGGCCCTGTGTGTGACTGTGTATACAGAGTGTCAATCTTGCCAAAGTGGAAATAATAAAGGTCAATAGAGAGGTAATACAGGAAAATATTAACTCCAAAAACAGGAAACAGATCCAGGTTGAAAGTAATTTTCATCCAAGAAGATACAGCCTTTTGTGTAGTATCTTGACACGTGGTTAACGGTGTGAAACGGTGGCGGTTAGATTTTGGCAACAGAAATACTTGGTTGGGGTTAGAAAAAAACATGGTTTTGCTTAAAATAAACACATCTGTTACATAGCTTAAGCTACGGAGGTAACGGCATGTGATTCAGTGATGTAGCATCACGTGACATCATGTGACATAACGTCGTCAGTAAAAATAACTCAACTTTTGGTTTCACACTGAACACGAATGCCGGTCCCTTGAGGGAAAGTCTTGTATTTGTGTTTGACCCAAATGTCAAACGTTCTTAAATTCTACGTCTGTTGCTCTGAGCGTCTAACAACAACGCGGATGGGTGTACATTGGAGTTAGATGAATGCCCGGTGCGTCTCATACAGATGCTACAGGCCGTCGGTATCAAGACGCCGAGGGATACTGCCAAAGTGTCGGTATTTGACGCCCTGGGAGTGAGACCAGGCTGAGAATATATAAAGTTGCGGCCGTGTGAGGTAATTTAGAAAAGAATCGTCAAAAAAATGGCTTCTGTTATGTTTAAAAGTGTTCACATATACAATGCTAACAAACCAGTAAGAGTGTAAAAAGCTACCATGTTGCAGTGTTTTTTTTTTGTTTGTGCTGAATGTGTAAATATATGTTTGAGTATGTGTTTGTTAAGGAACATGTCAGTGTGTTGCATGTATCGGTATGTGTGTGTGTGTGCGTGTGTGTGTGTGTGTGTGTGTGTGTGTGTGTGTGTGTGTGTTTTGCAGATGGCTTGAGGAAGCGGCTGCCAGTGGCAGTGTCAGAAAGCATCTCATCAGGGATGGAGTGCAATAAGAGAGGGAGGAAGGGAATAAAGGAAACAGAGGAATGGAGATGAAGGAGGCGTTGCAGGGTGGAATGCTTCCTACATCCATCCTCTCTTCCTATTTCCTTTGCTTAAATGCTAAAGCTATCTCCTCCAAGTTCTCACCCACTCTTAATATAGGAGACGAAGGAAAAGGAGAACACAAGATTTAATGGTTCCCTCATTTTCAGCCCTGTCTTGTTTCACATTACATTTCTTTATTATTATACCATGATAACTGTGACAAGGTTACACAGATGTTCAGCATTCTACTGCATGTGCTCATTTAGTGTATGTGGGTCTGGACAAAAATGTTTAAATTTGTAAAAAGGTTTTGTGTTTGTTCTCCATCGGTCTATAATAACATCAAGCTCAGCTTCTCGCCCCTGGCTACAATTTTTCTTTTTGGGGAACCGAAGCAGAACACAGCTCTGTGTGTGTGTGTGTGCGCGTGTGTGTGCGTGCGTGTGTACGGATACTGTGTGTGCACATCCAGCTCTATGATGGCCTGACCAATCAGCTCAACTTTTCAACTTTTCAACCGAAACTTTGTTTAAGCAGCTGTTGGCCATTGGGAGGGAGGGAAGGGAGGACGAGGAACAACAGAGATGAAAGGATGAGACAGAAAACTGTAGAAAGAGGCAGGAGAGAGAGCAACGGTGGAAACAGCGCTTCGAGGTAGAGAAAGGCAAAAGGAGTGCAGGCCGAGGGAGAGCAGACAGAGATGATAAAGTAAGGAGAACGTGAGGTTAGGGGATGGGAAGAATCAGAGGATAACCGAGGCTGAAGGAGGAGAGGGGAGGTGAAAGTGGTGTGGGCAAAAAAAAGGCAAACAGAGCAAGAAAAGAGACTATCATCAGTTCATTATTCATTCTTTGCTTGTCTCTCGGTCTTTGTTTGCTGTCTGTCTGTTATCTCCCTGTTTGTCCACCTTTGTCTCTCTTCCCATCTACACATATTCCTCTTTTCTTTCTTATTCCTGTTCCTGTTCGATAAGAGACACTAAAGATACAGATTGTGTTTTTCTTTATTTTTAGTTGCTATCTTATTACCAATTTGTAAGAATTCCATTATCTGGCAAGTCATTACATCAAGACGATTATCTCATTAATATCGTATTAATCCAGGTATTGTTAGAGGTAAGCTGCAGGTCTCCTTTCTCTGTTGTCTTCTCCTCCTCTGTTGGCTTAGTGATGGTCAGACAGAAGGCGCCTCATTTTGAGATGGTCATTATATTTTTATTTAATTCTGATAAAATAGGGAAATGTCCTGGTTCTGTTCACTATAAGGGCTTTTTGTGATTTTTACCTATCAGTCAACAATGTGTAACAACAAAAATTAGCATGGAGACACAATTATTTCAATTCCAGTGGTGTTCACATACATACGGCTGGGCGATATGGGCAAAACCTTCTGTCGTGATATAGGTCAGTTCATATCTCGATAACGATATATATTACGATATATCATGTTTCCTGGTAATTAAATAAATAAATAGTCTATATGAAAGAATAACATGGTAAAGCCTTTTTTTGTATACTTGACGAATGAAAAGTACTGACATTAGTGCTATTTTGATGTATGATTTCATCACAATACGATTCCATTGAAAGACTATAAATTATCATATTGAATTATGGCCCAGCCCTATATATACATACAGTATACGGTGCATAAATTTGACATACATCTTACACTTAGTTACCATGGGTATTGTCACCAAATAAAAACGATCCCTTTTGGTATGTCTACAGTATGTGTAAGAAAAAGGTATAGATAGTGTTGACGGCTTCATACAGAAAGGGTTTTGTGTTTTTGTTGTGTCCAGCCAAATATACTACCATGAGGGGGAGAGAACATTAAAAACAATGTAATTACTATAATTCAAAATGATGACAGAGTTGAATCAACACTATTTCTGACACAAGGTCACCACTGCCTAAATATTATTTAAATATTCTTTGTTGAAGGGCATCGCAGACTGAATGAAGTTAAAAGAAGTGCACAGTAGGTGCACAAAGTGACACTTAAAGAAGTATTTCACCGCTGTTAAGATGGTCTTTTCATAAAACTAGGCCGCCTATGCAGTAGAAAGGCGCAAATACATTTTGAAATTGGTGCTACATGACAAGAGAAAACAGAGGAACGTTTTTTCGCTCAAAAGGTAGAAAACCTACAACACCCAGAATGCACTGAGCTCATTGCCACCACTGAGTACACAAAGTACAATAATATGTTCAGTAATAAAACCTATAACGTTACACTTACTGTACACTAACTGTTCTACGGCGACATTTCAGGAAAAATACACTATCGCTATTGCACAAACTCTATGCTCAGACGTCCGTTTTGCCCCGCTGGCTTTGGTTGTTTCTTCTAGTTTCTTTTCGAGATATGAAATAGGTCTCCAGCTCTCCTCGCCATTTGTGGCCCAAAGCTTGGGTGTAACGTAACATTGCACCCCTTCCCCTGTAACACTGGATTCATCAACTTCATCCAAAAGAAACTGGCCTCTGTGAAATTCGCTGCAGCACCGCAACTCCACTTCAGTTTCCATCTGTGTACATTTGCCGCAGCGGCATGAGTAGTCCCCGGCACTGGGAGTTCAACATAGTTAATTTGCATATACTACCCACATCGTCATGATACAAAGCTGGTTGAAAATCGACAAAGTTTCCCTTTAAACCCTGCTTTCAGTTCTGTATCAAACGTAGATAAAGTCGTGTTTGAACTATCATCTAAATAAATGAACAGCAATATTGAATCACTGAGCATTAATGCCTGCAGTGACAGTGCACAGCCTTATAATCAATTTACAAATTGGTCCATCAGTTTAGACAGATTTTGCCTAAAAACATTATGCCTTATCCCTGAATTTACTGACAGATAATACTTTCAAATAACTGCATCATGCATATAAATGCTGCAGTTGGAGCCGAGCATGAATTTTAATCTCTTTCCTTGACATCTGTACCTTTTCAGTAACATCTTTTTATGTTGACTGTCAGGGCGCCGGCCTGACACCTTTGATGATGCAGCTGCTGCCGATAGGCCTTCGTCAGAGTCTAAAAGCATCACTAGATCACTGCAAAACAGTGCAAAATTGATTTTTTTTTTTTTTGTACTTTGCAAGTTGAAGCTAGAGAGGTTGCTTAGTCTTACAGGAGTGTTGCCAATTTATCAGTGTAAACTTTAAATAACGGTTGAAATCTCCATTTATTGTTCAGATATATTATTACCATTTTAACATAATGATTCCCCTTCTTGATTTCTCAAAATCACTGCTTTAAATGCTATTTTTGATTGAGATTATTATCATTTGAAACACAATGTTTTGGTATAAATCAAATTTGATTTCTTCTCAGATTGATACATGTTTTGCATTTTGTTTTCTTCTTCAAATTGCGACTTGCCTGCCACATTTGCATCTATATGGGTTTATGGATGAAGACTCACAAGAGAGTCATTAATCCTTAGATCCAGATGAAAGAGAAACAGATCCCACTCCGAACTATGATACATATTTTAAGTAGGGTAATATGTTTGTTTAATCATGTTGTATAACATGTCTTTGTTCTTTTTGTGTCTTCTATACATATCTGTCTTCTGTCTTTAATCCATTAATTTTATCTGTTTTCTCTCTCTCTCTCTCTCTCTCTCTCTGTCCCTTTGTTTTCCCTCTCTGTCTGTCTCTTTTCTCCGTGTCATCCTGGTTTTCTTTTTCTGTCAGTCCCGCTGTCAATGCGCTGCACTTTCTGACATGCTACGTGTGTGTGTGTGTGTGTGGACATCAGAATAGGTTACATTTGAAAGAGTCACATTTTGTATTCAGACCCTGAGGGGATGTATGTCCTTCTACCAAAGGAGAAATGGGCACACCCGTGATCAGGCACAAGTTAACAGACAAGACAGAGCTGATATTCACATAAACAATCAATAACACCCATGTGGATACGGCTTTGTCCAAACACACGCTTTCAATCTTAAACACGCACAAACTCCCGAGAGATAAATACCGACAGAAAGGCAGAAGAAGGTGATAAAATGGCCGCATTACCACCTGTCAGTCACTTTTTCTTCCCCTCTCTCTCTGGATTTATCCCTCTTTCTCTCACAAACACACACACACACACACACACACACAGGTGAACTGACAAACACACACAGGTGTGCTAACAGAGTTGGGAGTGACCTCCCTCTGTTGATCACACTTCCAAAAACATGGCAGACTTTGGCTGGCGGCAAGAACCACTGGGATTAACACAGCCATGAGGCAGGAAGCAGAATCTTTCCTGCTACAGTAGGTGACAGTTGTATTATTGTGTAGTATTATGAAGTGTATACAGCATGAACACATTTATTAATCATTATAGCAGTTGTAGTGGGTCCAACTGTAGACGTCATGTCAGGCCTGTGAGCCAATAGGAAGAGAGTAGGATCCCAAGACATGAGGTGTGTCACTTCCTTTTCTATCACATGTATAAAAGCAAATACTACTACTACTACGTTTACAGTGCATTTTACTCCTGAGAGGGTAACAGTTTCTTCTGTGTAAAAAAGAGTCTGTTATAAGTGAAATACAAAGCCAAGAAGGCCACATAAAGAGTGAAGTTGGATCCAACTTACGACTGACATTAAACGTTAGTCTTATGAGCTGATAAAGATTAGCTGGTTGTATACGGTGATTTTGTGTTTGTTAATAAAGTTACTGAACTGTTACCTTTTTATCTTGATCGGGAAGGTGTTTTAATTTCTATATCATAAAATAGGTCCTTGATTATGATTGGCTGGGCCGCTTTCGAACCCGTTGTAAAATAGTCTACAAACACAACCACAGCTGTGACCGCGTTACAGTATCACTGCGCCAATTAGTCACCTATTGTTACACGTTGAAATTAATGAGAGAAATTGAAGAGCAGCAAAAAACAAGAAACGAAGCAGGTGTTATGTCGAAGTCTATTCCCCCATCGAATAGTTTTTCCGTCCTGTTAAAATAATAGTTCCCCCCCTTGTCAGTTCGCTACTGTACGCTGTCATTGAATAATTGTACAAAAAACAGAAAGATGCCGGCGAAAGAAACAGAGAGCCTACATTGCTGCCACCCAGTCTGTCAGCATTTCACCTCCATCCAAAGCAGACAAAGTACATCAACAATCTATGGTAAGTTTACGATGTAACTTTAGCTAGCTTGCATGTTCTTATATGTGGCCTATTGTGCTCACGTTTTTCTAGCTATGTTGTCAATTGAGCTACCGATATAAATTTTGTTACTTCAGCAAGTAACTGGGCTAACGCTACACTAACAAAAATTACATCTCTGGCAAGTAACAACAGCGTAGGGTAAAGTGAGCATAATAGTTGCTGATAGTATATACATATGTGGTTATAATGTAACTGCAACATGATGAGAACTTTTTTTTCCACTCCAAGTCGTGCCTTACAACGCCCCCTTAGTTGTTGTAAAAATCACTGTAAATCACGTCCTCTCGGGGGGCTGGGGAAGAAAGGGGATTTAAGTGACTTTGAACGTGGCATGGTTGTTGGTGCCAGACGGGCTGGTCTGAGTATTTCAAAAACTGCTGATCTACTGGGATTTTCACGCACAACCATCTCTAGGGTTTACAGAGAATGGTCCGAAAAAGAGAAAATATCCAGTGAGCGGCAGTTGTGTGGACGGAAATGCCTTGTTGATGTCAGAGGTCAGAGGAGAATGGGCAGAGTGGTTCGAGATGATAGAAAGGCAACAGTAACTCAAATAACCACTCGTTACAACCAAGGTATGCAGAATACCATCTCTGAATGCACAACACCTCGAACCTTGAAGCAGATGGGCTACAGCAGCAGAAGACCACCCGGTATTAGCAAGGTGTACCTAATAAAGTGGCCGGTGAGTGTATAAATCACTAAAACCAAACACTGACATTAAGTTCACAACAGAGGTTCATGTTTTCAGTTATATTCCAGATAATACAGTATATTAGATCCTGTTTCACATGGTTTTATAGGGAAAACATAAATGTTAGCCTCTTCAACGGGTTTTCACCACCTGCACTTTATGCAACCAGGTTGTAGTTTTCGAGCATAGTGTTTCTTTCACACCTTCCACACAAGAAACAAGAAAGACTGTTTAACTATATTTTTTTTTACAAAAAACATTAGTGTTTTGAGCAGAGAAAGGAGACAGTTGTGACACACCTCACATTTGGAGACTACTCTCTTCCTTTGGCTCACAGACCCGGCCGGGGTCACCAGACGTGAGGTCAGCAGTTGGACCGTCTTGGTAGCAGGAGGCAACAAGAGAATCTACTCCCCAGACAGCATATGCATCTGAGAAAGAAAATAAATCAAAGTCATTTTCAAAAAGGTTAACTGTCCATACACTAATGTTCAGCATTAGTGCTTCAAATTCCATGGCAACATTTACTTCCAATGCTGAAAGTACTGTAGGGTGACTACAGAGTGATTCTAAGCAACAGACAACTGTGAATGCTTCACACTCACACCTGTTAGCTGTAAAATAAAATAAAAAAATACAGTCTTTTGTTGTTGGCCTTTGTGAAACTCCACTACAGCACTTGGGGATTAAATCAACAATATGCAACTTTAATGATGTCTATAGTTTCTCCCGTCCTCTTCCCCATCACTTGGTCAAGTTCATGGCCCCACGCTTGTCACTCACCTTAATGAGCTGCCATCTAATCTGGGGCTGAGGTAAAACCACCACACTTGCAGGACAATACAGATGGCAAACGAAGTCAATCTGCAATAAAAAAAAATTGAAATTGTTCATGTTTATCATGTTTTTAAATGGCTTTTGTTCTTCTTACTGCTTTCCTCCATTGCTGTTATTTGGTCTCTCTGTGTTTTGCACCCCGAAATGTCCCAAACATCATTAAAAAGGCTATTGCAGGAAAGCATCATAGAAATACACAGATTGATAATGTTATGTGTTATGTTCTTATTTAATGTGAAAAGCATTTTGCTGGATATGCTGTCCTGCATCTTGATGGTAGTTTTTGGGCAAAACAGATGAAAACATGTCTTCACTTTTACTGCAGAAGTTTTCTCAGCCAATCTATAGGACTAACATCTGTGGCCTCCATGGCTGTCAACTTAACTATTGGCTATTGATACCACACTACTGTACCAAAGAACAGGGGAGAAAAGGGAACCAGAGATAGAAATCATCTTTTAGTTAAGTATTGAGTTTTTAAATCCTGATGAACTGAGGGTTAAAATGCACTTCCCGGGGTAGTTTTCTGTTTGAGTACAAACAAGTTCTACCAAGCGTGGGTTTAAACTATAACGACAGCTCGTTGTGTTTCCACCCTTTTCTAACTTTTGTCCTTGAATTCTCCAGACCCCTGTAAACTTGGCTATGCAAGATTAATTTAGGCCGAACCACATCCATGTTTTATTCAGCTCTACATTTTTTTCTCCACACAATAGCTTTAGTGTGATAAATAGGGTTTGAAGTTGTGAGGAAATTTTTAAAAATGAAATAAAACTATTGTAAAGAATAGTGACATTCCCTCTACATTCAGTGGCTATTTTAGAAACCTATAAATATTGCGGTTAAGGCACGGACAAGGTGGCGTCCAAAGACCAGGAAGTCAAAAAATGTGTGTAGCATTGTTATCATTATGGGGCATATGTTCTGTGTATTTATTTAGTATCTCTAGCATATTTATTACCAGCATCTTAGTTCAGATTTTAAAGCCGTATAAGACATGTAGTTATTTTATTGTATGCTTGTATGCTATCTTATTAAATACCCTTTTATGCCCCACTTTCACTCGTCAATCTACTAGCAGTGAAAGCGATTTTGTCTCGTTGGTACTTTGAAGAACATCCTCACACAATCTTTCAGTATGACATTTACGTGGGCCATATTGACTCTATGTACAATGCTGATCCTGCTTTTTCACCACATGCATGTTGGGAAGTGGGTCAGTCCTGGGATATTTTAGAAAAAGCTTTTTACCTCACCTACCTGTAAGCCATGTGAGAGACTGAACTGCTATGAGCCTTTGACCACACATGGGAGCATTAGTGAATAATGTGCAACCGTGTACTGTATACTCCCAGATGGATGGAAAGGATTATTGTTGCTATTGTTACCATTTGCTTAGTAAGTTTTAACTTGGAAACTAACTAAGTGCCATATAAATAATGCATAATTGTTCTTTGTGTTATTAGTATTATTATTATGGCTCTTCTGGGCCTTTCTAAGTGTGGTACTTGGTAAATTCAGGCCCAGATGTGCAATGTGGGCCATAGAGTAGGTATTTTTGTAGGCATACCAGGAAGTTAGCATCGCCCTGAGTTCCCTCGACAAAAAGCCAATGGGATTTTTCCACTGGGTTTTGGATTATTGCAGAAACAAACGTTTATGATACTTCCATGTTTTGATCAGGAAGGTGATCTTCACAAATGAACACTGCCTTTTATCATTTTTTGAAGTGTGAATGCAATCACCAGAAGTAAAAAGCTAACGTTAGGCTATAAACAAACTACACCACGGTCGCATGATCGTGAGTATACACAACGAGGCTGTAAAGGAGGACGAGTTGGCGTGATGACGTTTAGTAGTCTCATTTAGCAGCTTGTTAGCAGCCGCCTTTTTTTAAAGACACATAAATGCTTCAAAAATTCACGAGTGGAGTATTTATTGATGTATTTTATATCGTAAAACAAAATGTTAAAATCTTTTCAGCTTGTGTTAACAACAGACCTTATTTCAGGCATCTAACTAAAATTCAAAAAACCCATTGACCCGGAAGTGCTAAAATGCTAACTCATTTCCGTGTTTTAGGACTCATTCCTGCAGCACTCTATTTTTATCAATGTGGGTAAATTATGTTTTCACTCTTTACCTAAAGTAATTTACTTTTCATACAAATTTTTTTTCTGTATTTAATGTTGTTTTCCCTGCATCCAGATCAGCCCGTCACTCTTTTAAATTGAATTTAATGAAGTCTTTCAAGACAGAGAAAACTACCAGACGCCATCATCAATTTCATTTTTCCAGCTCTGAGTTTCTTAAAAGGATGTCAGTTCACCCTCAAATGACTTCTACTACTTGCTGAAAATGGATATGGGACAATAAACAACTGTTGGGGTAGGAGTATTTTAAGTCCCAGTTTAATTTAGAGTGCAAGTGATTCTGAGATAAATAATAGGCCAAGATCTAAGTTGAGCAGGTAGGACACGAGACATTGTCTAAAATATTCTGTGTTGCACGTGTAGATATGTCTCCCAAACAAGCCTTAACCCTAATGCTTTCGAGAGCATAATATAAAGACTTTCTGTGCATACAACAGCGGAACATAGCCCACATGTAACTTAGATGTGTTCTGTCTGTTCCTATCTCACGCCTCACTGTCGCCTATGTTTCCACTCTGAAATATAGATTAGCCTGCTCGAAAACTCATTGAAGTGTATACTGTACAAGCTGTTGGCTAGTGGATGTAGAGGAGGAACAACAGAGAAATGTAAACGGGCAAACTGGGAGAGACAAATCACATGAGGTAGGGAGACAGTGGGGGGAGTTAAGTCCATCGTCTATTGCTTTAACCAGTGGGTAAACTGGAGGGCGTAACAGTAAGAGTTGGCCAGTCATGCCAAATAGTGTCCAGAAGCAATTGCTTGAGCTGTAATGACATCATACAAGCATACATAGCAATGCACATACTATATGTGTTACTGACAATACACAGGCTATGTATCATCAACTTTCAAGTGAGTGTTGCAAACTTTTGAAATATCAGAAGAAATGAAAGCCGATCTGTAGTGCTGAACTTTCTGAAAGTGAAAGTGGATGGTAAAGAAGCATAAAGGGACAAAGAAATAATAATAGAAAAAATAGTAAAGACGGAGAAAACATTAGATGAAGATGGATCTTTAAGGTGACCTCCATCAATGTGCTCTACAACTGACTGATTGTCATCTGTCATTCTAAATGACTCGTCGCTGGCCCAGCCCCTCTATAGACGCCTCTGTTGTCAGACAGTCTCCTTCAAGAGCTTCTCTTTCTGCTTGCTGCTTTTTATATTTAGGCATCATGCAGGATTGGTGACACAGTTAAGGGTAAATGGAAACAAAAATAAACAAGAATGCACTCATTGAGCCAAGGCTGTCCAATTCTCTAAATGTTTTACATCAATAACAGGACATGTGACGTTTTTTTAATCTGCAGCTGAATCCAAACCAGCATCAAAACATATTTAAAGCATTACTGGTTAGGTAGCCTTAACTTTGTGTGAAACTTTAAATGTCAAAAAGGAGATTGTTGCACATTTAGATGCAGTACAATTTAACACCAACATCCGGCAGGACATGCTGGCTTCTTCACGGCTTTGACAAAACAACCCACAAAGGTTCTGTTCTCACAGCTGTTCTCAATCAGCTGTAGTCCCATTCTCCAATTAAAATCCATCAGTCAGCTGTTGTCAATCAGCTGTAGTCAGTGATGTTTTTCAGTGGCAGCTGATGGCAGCACACATCTTGATGCTATGTGCACCAGACTCCATTGCAAAATTCAAATGACTTGACTTGTGAAAGTGAAGCAGATTTCCAGAGAAACATAGTTTCTAAGAACAAAAAAGATAATTCCTAAAATGGAAAACAAGTCCTGTTGAAAAGGGTGTTATTTTGAAGCATCCATGCAATCTGTTGCTCATCTGAGTCTGGGTCAGTGTGAGCAACATCCTTCAGCTCTTCTTCTGGGATCCCAATCCAAACTAGATCACCTTCTCAGCTTCCTCTTCTCTTCAACGTGACAGTCCAGTTCCCTTACCCTCACTGGATGTGGCAATCCACAATTCAAAACGGAGTATTATGGCCTTAGAGTTAGAGGTGCTGACTCTCATAGCCGCTACACACTCTGCTGCAAACCAAGCTGAAGGTTGTAGCCCGATGAAGCTGGTAGAGCTACATCATCAGCAAAAAGCAGGTCACCAAACTGTCCTCTGCTCTGCGAGGCCTTGAGATTCTGACCATGAAAATCACAACTACAATATTGGTGACAAGACAGCCCAACACCTACAAGAAACATGCTGGACTTACTGCTGAGGATGCAAACACAGGTCTTGATGGTGTTACACAAAGATGGGACGGATAGGAGCAACAGCTCTGGTATTCCAGAGTACACAAAGCACATGCTCAGACTTGCTAACATTATCTCTTCTGACTCCGTTTTAAATTGGAGAACTTTAGAGTCCCTCCATTTAAACGCAACAGGCGGAAGAATTCTTTTATACATCAGTCTATCCTGTTGTGTGCTAGCTCAGTGCTGGCCCTGACCAATTTGGTGCCCTAGGCAAGATTTTAGCTGGCTATTTTTGTTCATACAGGTTTGGCATAGCCTCTTAACCTGCTTATAGAATAACTACCATATTGACCTTGACTATGAGACAAAAATAAGAATTAAATCTGACCGGAATGCACCTGTAACAGTAACACATTTTAAAAAACAAGGTGGGCTGGTATCTTTTAAATGAAATTGTCTTGTTTGAGTAGGCCAAACATTAAACTGCAGCCTACTGGTATGCCTATTTCTAACAGAATTTACCTTTAATTTAAATGAAAAATCAAACCACAGGTTATATTTTAATTAGACTCTGCCTGTCTCATTGGTCACAACGATCCTAAAATTGGAATTATTCTCCTCCTCAGTTCTTGGTTTACTTGGCCTACTTTTAACCTTCTGAAAATGATGGTGGATCATCTGACTGGCGTTGTCAGTCAAGTTGTATCATATTGTATGGTACCGTATCGTATCCTATCGTATTGTATCACACCGTACTGTATCGTACCGTACCGTACCGTACCATACGAGCCCTCCAGTTTCAAAGATAAATACAGTATAAATACCTCTGTTTCCAACACCAACTTTTAGACCTGTCAATCAAAAGAACAGTAGAAAGGAAGGTCAACTTTACAGAATGTCACATTGGCGACGGCCCTCCAGCATCTGTGGTTATTTATGGCTCCCATAGTATCATAAATTCACCCCACATGTGCCTGTAAACTATCATCAGAAGTGATATCTCTGGCATCATCCAACATCAGAATGGAGGAATTGGATGGAATATGTAATATTTTATAACACAAGATCAAATCAAAACAACACGCAGGAGTTTTACAAAAAAAAAGACTGGTGATGCACTGGAGTTTTGATCATGATAACATAACATGCAGGTACAGTATGAGTTTATGTCGCAATGTATGTGAACAAGTATGTGTGAGTAATTGTGTTGTCTGTGTGTTCCATGAATGTTTGCTTATACAGCTGTTTGTGATCATGTGACAGGCACACACATATGCACAAACACACCTAAACCCAGCCACGTCAACATCCCGTCGGTGTGCGAATGTCTTTTATTTATCCTTATTTGAGATCATCACTTGTGACCTACTTGGAGTGAAACTCCGGCTCCTGCTGTGACGCGCGGTTAAAAATAACTCTGAGGAAAAAACACAAACACACACTCCTACTGTACGCTTACACACACAGAGAACACATGCACGCTGGAATCCAAACAGAAACTCACAAACAGAAAATGCACACACTGCTGACCGCAGTGATTCCCTAAACAACCTCACCAACACACATACAGGCACAGTCATATTGTATACAAGGACATATGTGAGGGCCAAAGCTTGAACATACAGACACACACACACACACACACACACTTCAAGGACACACAGATGCATGCAAGCATGTAAAAGGCCACACACACACATGCTGACACGTACACACACCATCAAGTGTTCTCACGCAGGGAAACACAATGTCACTCTCTCATTGCTGTGTCAACCTTTGTTTGTCTCTTCTTCTCCTCTATCCTTCTTCTTCTTCTCTCTTGTCCTCCAACTGTGCATCCCTTCATCCCTGACCCTGTTATCTTCTGGAGCATCTCAAAGAGACGGGGAGAGGAGGAGGAGGAGGAGGAGGAGGAGGAGGAGAGAAAAATCTGTGGTCTTCTCCTCCTCTCTTGCCCCTTTGTTCCTCCCTTTCTCCTTTTTCCTCTCTCCCTGCCCTCCTTCCCCTTCTTTTCTTTCTTTCATTCTGGATTTTGCCACAACAAAACCCACTTGGAGGATTCGCTTCACACCTATTTGACATTTTATTCTGCATGGCTACACACGCGCGTACAGTACATGTACACACAAACACACACAGGGGGCCGGGGTGACGAGCATATAAATGCAGGGCTTTGAATTGGATGATCTTCTATAGTTAGTGAGCTGTTTGAAGAGGCGAATCAGCAAATCTACGTACGCCGAGAGATAAAGACGAAAACAGAAACATAGAGAGACGTGGAGAGAGCTCTCGAAAGTATAAAGAAAAGTCAGGTCTCCGCATCACTGGCATTCCTCCTCCGCCCTCTTTCTTCCTCCCTCCATTTCCCTCTTGCTGTCTTTGCTCTCTTTCCACTGCAAGGTCATTAACTTACACTTGGGGGGCGGCAGTAAAGATGAGGACAGGGAAGAGAGGAAAAAAAAGCAGAGTTTGACTTGGTCTGGCAAGGACATGAAGCAAGCAGCAAAGTGGTCTGTGGATAAAGAGATGCAGCCGAGGGAAATGAAAAACGGAAAGGCAGTGAAGACACTTTTCTACATGTAACTCCCCATTAACGAGACAAATTATTTTGTGGCATGAAATGTAATTATTCTTTTTGGGAATGTTCAAACTTTTATATTTAGAAAAAAAACTCTGGAGGGAATAGATTTTATGATCACATTAAAAGGGAAGAGTATTTTTAAACCTGGACCCTATTGTCCAATGTTTTTGTGTCTATCTGACTAATAGGAACAACAATTTCTGAAATTGGTCCAGTATTGAGCGGGAGCACTGAAACGGGCAGCAATGTAATCTTTCCAGGCAATTGAGCGCCGTCAATGTACGTCCAATAAAAGTGCTTGTTTTGCCACTGACAGGCTCGGATGGTTATTATAAGTGTCTAAAAAACATTATGGAAAGGACCCTACAGAGCAATAAAACCTTTTTCTTTACCTTTACCTTTCGTTGTGTCCAACCAAGTCTTGCTCAAGGAGAAGTCTTGTTCTGAAATCTCGTAAGATGTGACTTATCGCCAGAAGACAACGGTAGAAATGTGTGAGAGTTGGACAGAGGAGTGCCGAGAAGAGTTTGTTGTGTTGTAGTACAGACGGCTTAGCTTAGTGTTATCTTTCAATGTCACGGTTGAATATTTAGCTGATGCGGAACTCGTGGATGAGGCCTAATGCCTAATTTATACTTCTGCGGAAAAGCTTGCATAGAGCCACAGAGACGGTTTGCAGAGCTCGCAGAGAGCTGCAGAGACGCGCCGCGCACCTCGCATGTGCGAGCGGTGCCCATACCAGCCCGCACAGAATGCAAACGCACACAGATGCAGGAATATAATTCAGGCAAACTTTGAGATTTCTGAATCAGATTTCTACATCAGCGAGACTTGGTTAACACAATAACAAAAAGATGAGATCAAGCGAAATCTAAAGAAAAGGGTTTTATTCCTCTGTAGGGTCTTTTCCATAATGTTGTCAGACACTTATAATAACAATCTGTGCAGCTGTGGAAAAAACAAACACTTTTAATGGAAGTACATTGACTGTGATGAATTGCTCATAGGGATTACATAGCAGCCCGTTTCTCTCCCTCAATACTGGACCAGTTTCAAATTAGTCAGTTAGACACAAAAACATGGCAAATAGGGTTCAGGTTGAAAAATACCGAAGTTCCCCTTTAAACTTTTGATGCAATTTGGTAGTGTGCTCACACTTCATGAAAAAGACCGTAGGGGTCATGAGGTCACCTCAGTGGAGTTCTGAATTTCACTGACACACTGCAACGTGTAGACCTACATTAAACTTTTAAAGCCACTTATTCTTAGAATTTTAATATAATTACAGCATTTGTTAAATTAATCTAATGGCTTGTAGAAAAATTTGAGACATGCCAAAATTGCAGACTTTAAAATTGTACACATGTTGGTTTTAAAGTCATAATCTTTTGTTGCCATTTTTTCAGCAATAGCCCTTCAATCTATTTACATTCCGTAATTACGGTAACTCTCAACATACTAGTTTTCAGTGTTAGTGGTGGAGTTCGCCTTCCCACACTTGAGGGATTCACGGGAAACAATGCAGTATCTAATCCAGAGTTACTGTTTGTAATTGTATCTCATTGATATTAGCCTCACTGTTTATTGTTCACTCTTCTACAGCCATACCAGAGCTGTAATAAGTCACAGTTAATGCAAACCGAATGTTCCCTACGGCTGCTGCTGACTGCGATTCGTCAAAAATGCGTCTGCAAAACAAGACGGTCGCTTTTAGCATTTTTTGTCAGCTGATCAGTAGTAAATATTGCAGGGGGTAATGGAACAAGAAGCGGTGTGGAAAACTGCTACTGTGCAGCATGAAATCACTATCAGTATACAGCACTGTAGGCCTACACTCGATGGTCTCTGCTGTCTGTAATCAAAACTTTAGTTTGGTTTGAACAGTTGGTCACATCTGTCAGCTTCTGGATGAGGAAATCTAAACATTTTCCCCGACAGGTGGTTTGACGCACCATGGGAAGCTGTCAGTGTGTAATTGAACAGAACTGACACTCGAAAACAATGACTGCACCAGGTAATTAAGTACGACGTGCATCAAATTTACTCACAGTACGTTTTAAACCTTTACCTCCTTCAAAATTAGTTTCACACCTTGAATGTTCACAGAGGCGGGATTTTAAATTACTAAAATAAACAGTGTTTCCCACAGGCGGAGGATTTGTTTGTGGTGGTCGAAGCAAGGTTGGAGTTGAACATCTAGTGTCGGCAAAAAAACATGAATATATTTACAAGCTAATTAACAATTTTACCTCAATGCACCATTTAAGCAAAGATTTGCGTTTTTTCGATGATATTGTAATTTAAATATTTGCCAATTAACCAACTAATGCGCATCATTAATAACTCCATCAGTACTTGCGTTTAATTTATCATTGTGATCACAATGGGAAATTGACAAAAGTATATTCACACATCACAGCAAGAGAAGCAGGAATGATTCAAAGTGCTGCAATCAAACAGCCGGAGTAGCTCTGCATTAGCATTTTCAGCGAGCGATCACTCTCTGTGTACCATTATTGAGCATATCTAAAAGAAACAGATACACACGGCAGATTCACTGTGTCATGTTGGAGATGATTTGATGAGAAACACCATCGGTGTAATAATCATAACCTGCCTGAACGGCTGAGCTCGAACTGCAAAGGCAATTTAGAGTCTTCATTCCCATTTAGCTCCTTATCAAGCAGCACCCACACACACACACTCACAGTCACACACATTAAGATCCTATTCAGAGTGATTGGCCATTATGCTGCGATAGCAGATTACACAGTAACGGTAGAGGAATCAAACTGTCGGCATTATTCATTTACACATGCCTATTATGTGAACACGCAAACACACACAGAAGCCTATAACAGTAATCTTGTAAAGTCACATACGTGCAGGTTAAAACAGTTGCATCCAAGCACACATGCTAACACTAACAGACTATTTTGTGCATCTACACAAGAAGTGTATTGTGTATTGCATACACTCACACACACACACACACACACACACACACATCCATATACATGAGGAACAACAGCAGATGGCTGAGTGACCCTGAGGTTTTGTCCCTGCGACAGTTTGCTTGACATTCTGGACACAGTTGTCACTTAGACTTAGAAGCAGTTCTGCTCCCAATCTCACAAAGACACACACACACACAAACACAAACAGCCGTACTGTATATTCACAGAAAAACACACTTGCACACACAATTAATGAGTGTGGACAGGAAACACAGTGCCTTCAGAGGGCCTCAAAATATTTTTTTGGTTTGGCTGATGTCAGTACCGTTAAGCTGCAGTATATCAGCGCGAAAACATAATATGTACTTAAAGGGGGACATATCATGTAAATTCACTTTTTCAGAGCTTGTGCTCATACATTTGGGTATCTGGAGTGCCTACCAACCCACAAACTTTGAAATAAGACAGCTCAGTCAGTTTTTTGTGGGCTGCCTAGATCAGAAAATACGCAATTCAACAAGCCATTCAGATTTGGCTTCCCTTTCTATGTCACATGCAGGCTCATTAGAATAAAGCACCCACGGTTTGAGCACCATATTTTTCTCTCAAGCCAATCAGAGCAGAGAGGGGGTCTTAAAGAGACAGGCGCTAAAACAGAGCGTTTCAGACTGAGGGTGAATATAGGTATATTCAGACAGACAGTATGAGAACAATAATGGGGTTTTTTTAACATTAAAGCACATAAACATGTTCTACTAGAAACCCAAAATACAAGTATGAACCTGGAAATGAGCATGACATGTCCCCTTTAAGGCAGAAAAACAGTTTGTTTCCCCCTTAAGTGTAAATTTGAGTTTATTTTTCTGTTTCATTAAGAATGCAATTGATCTATCTATCTATCTATGTCATTCAGTCTTCAGTTCTCTCCATCACTTTCTAATGACAGGGGGAGAGAGAGGGTGAGGTATGCGTCAGACGAGGGAGAGAGAGAAACAGTTTATGTGTGTGATAAGAGATGAGGGAGGGCCCTAGTGGATAGCAGAAGCCACCAATGAGGTCGTCTTTCTTTAAGGTGGCTGTGGTTCATGAATATGAGTATGTGTGTGTGTGTGTGTGTGTCCATAGTTCACAGGGGCTACAAGGGTGATGAATTGCAGGTAATTTTCTATAAGCTGCGATTATATGAGACTCCATAAATTAATCTATTGTGAGCAGCACACACAACCACACACACAAACACACACACGCACACAAAGGTGGTGATTTGTGAAGTAATAAGGAGGAAATGTCGATTCCACGCTTCACTCTACATGAAGACCTCCATGGGTGTTCTTCCTTTATGTCAGTTATTAGTGGCTGTGTTGCCTCAGGGATAATGTACAGCGAGCCGGTCATTGTTGTGAAATAAACCCCGACCTGAACAACAATGACCCGCTAGCTGTACATTATCCCGCGTATTACACGGCTACTTACTTCAGAAATCAATAATTTGACACAAAAACGGTTCTCCAGAGTCTTACATCAGAACTGCGCCCATAGCAACGGTCTGTTATAAAGAAACAACAGACCGTAAAACGCTGTGATTGACCAATCAGAATCGAGTATTCAACAAAGCTGTGTAATAACACTGCGTAATGGATGGCATGAAACTCTCTCTGTACGTACACACACACACAGACACACTTAAACACATATTGACACACAACATGTTGCACCATCAAGGAAATCAGAGGATAGAACTAAAAGATTGCATTACAGTTTACCACTTAGAGACTCTCGACATGTGGTCGCAAACTTTGTAGGAGTTGAATAAACCATTACAGTAAATGAATAATGAATTCATTAATTGCCAGGCTCTTCAAGCTAATCACAGAAACGGAAATTATTATCTTCTTCTGCGTATGCCTCCCATAAAAGACAACGAGCAATGAAGATAATGAGATGTTGATGATTTAAAGATTTGTATGATGCATAATGTCTCACATGAAGGCTTTCATTTCAAAACGCAAAATCCATTTGGTTTAAAAAAAAAAAAAATGATACTGGTGGTGAAATTTATCAGGTATTATCTAAAAAAAACATTCTTTTTGCAATATCGCTGTTTGCAGGAACATAGAGATTACTGTGATTATTATGTATTTCATTTTATTTATACAAGTTCCCACTTTGTCACTTGCAGCATTGCTCACTTTTGACTACAGCAATACGTTAACAGCAGTGATGGGTGTCTTCAAAATGTGTTTAGATTACGGACGACATGCTGATTTTTGTCGCACATCACCGGCCTGAAAAAAAAATGCTGTTTTGATGGTTTCACACCCAACTTGAAACTTGCTGTGTGCGTGTGTGTGTGTGTGTGTGTGTGTGTGTGTGTGTGTGTGTGTGTGTCAAATGCTAAAACAAAAAGAGGAGAGGACAGAAAATAATAGAAAAAAAAAATCCAACAAAGACGTGGGAGGAGAGGACAGCGAGACGTGTGACGGAAAGCTGTGTGGAGGCAGCATGATGGAAAGTAACACCAGCTTTTGGCAGATGCTGTCATTAAAAAGACAGTCAAACACTTCCAGCTGTGGAAGTGGAATGAATGTTCACAAAGAGAAGATGTGATTCCTTTTAATTTTGCAAAGCAACATATTTTGTTAAAAAGCCCCCACTGGGACCTTCTTACACACTCGTTTATTTTTTCGGTGACGCCTAAGCCACGAGTGTGCTGGTTGTAGATATATTTGTAAATGCACAACGTTTGTAAAGCATGTACTACGTCTGATGTACTGTATATATGTAAGTCTCTAGCTTCTTGGGCAAGTGTGTGCGTGTATTTCATGCACACATGCATCTGTCTGGGGCTACACTGTGGGCAATTATAAAGCAGGACTGTGGACGGATCACAGAGAATAACATCACACTCACTCATTAACATTTCATACTGTACCGAGCATTATCTGTTTGGATGGCTGACAGCCCAAAACTGTCTGGTTGCATAATGTCACAGAGTTAACGCAGAATTTCATGATTAATTATGAACTAGCTTTAAAAGTAAGTTTACAGCTGCCGCGATGGCTTCATTTGTATTCTTAAATACAATTTAACAATTGAACTGCTGCACTATTCCTAGACAAATATTCAGGATTTACTTCAAATTATATTATAATTATTATATATTATTATTTATTATATTATGTATTGTACAGAATGTGGAAATATATTTATAAAACTGTGTACAAGGAACAAGGTTTCTTTTGAGTTACAATGTGTGGTCATTTTAATCTACTCACATTTGCTTATTCCATTTAAAATAATGGTGAATACAGTATAATAAAGTTTTTATACGATAGTATGTATATTTTTTCTTGTAAGAATATTAAGCTGATAAACAAAATGAAATAAAACTACAAAAATAGAAAAGGTTAATGTGTCAGTCCCAAAAGCAAAACAAGTTGACACAAGTTGAATTTAATATTGTGTCCAAATGACCAACTTAGAGCTTAGAGGCCCTGACACACCAAGTTTGGGGCCGTCGGTGAGCGTCTCTCTGCCCGTGTTGGAGGTTTTTCGGCCAATTCAGCATGTTGAATGTCAACGGCGGGGAGAGAAATCGCTCTGATTGGCTGTTCAGCTGAAGCGAATCAGTGCACAAGAAGAGAAACGGAAGTGAAGAAAGAAAAAAAAATAGGCCTTAAAGGTGCGATGTGCAATACCTGGTCACATGCATTTCACCTCTACTACTGGGTCCATACAATCTAAATTTAGTCATCAGTTATAAAGAGGGAAAAAAAAGCCAACTACTAACAGCAGGGCAAGATTACGTAAAATTCGGTCAAACTGCTGAAACTCTGAGAGCCGGTCCAAATAACACTGCTATCTCTTCACGTGTCGCGTCGGCCTGCTTGTTTATTGGATTAAATCCAAAGACCACCAGGAGACTACTTCACCGGGAGGAGAGCGTACGGCAGCTCCAGGACACGGACCTTCCGTTAGCAGAGCTGTAGCAACTGGAATTCGGCGCAATCCCCCCTGCCGTGGGACTGCCCCAACTCCCCGACGGTCAGCCAAGTTGCTGCCGTTACACAAGTTAGACAACGCGTAGTTGCTGGCCACCTGCCTGCTGTGACTTCCGGCTGGGGGTTTGTCCTAGCTGAGGGGTCAGCAACCTGCGGCTCCGGAGCCACATGCGGCTCTTTAGCCCCTCTGCAGTGGCTCCCTGTGGATTTTTAAACTTTAACTGTTCTTTGTTTACATTTTCATTTTTATTTATCATTGTTGTAGGTCTATGGTACGACGGTACAACGGAGTATTATGGCCACATTGAGGAAAAAAAAAATGAATCTTAGATTTCGAGAATAAAGTCATAATATTACGAAAATAAAGTCATACGTTTACGAGAAAAAAGATGTAATATTATGATAATAAAGTCAGAAGTTTACAAGAAAAAAAAGTTGTAATATTATGAGAATAAAGTCATAATATTGTAAGGTAGTAATTTTACGTGTTATTTTCTTTTTTTCTCATAAGTTATGACTTTATTCTCGTAATATTCCGACTTTTTTTTTTCTCGTAAAGTTATGACTTTATTCGCGTAATATTCCGAAATTTTTTTCTCGTAAAGTTATGACTTTATTCCCGTAATATTACGACTTTTTTTCTCGTAAAGTTATGATTTTATTTTCATAATATTACGACTTTTTTTCTCGTAAAGTTATGACTTTATTCTCATAATTTTACGACTTTTTTTCTCTTAAACTTCTGACTTTATTCTCATAATATTCTGACTTTTTTTCTCGTAAACTTCTGACATTATTCTGGAAATCTCAGATTCTTTTCCCTCAATGTGGCCCTAATACTCCATAGCATATTTGCACTTTGGCCCTCACTGCATTAAACTTACAGTATATACTATATACTTAGACTATAAACTGTGTTACCTTCATCGCAATGCTCAAATGTTTCTTTTTTTTTTTTTGCCTAAAATGGCTCTTTTGATAGAAAAGGTTGCTGACCCCTGCCCTAGCTGAATGTGAGCTAACTGCTTACCGCTAACTTAAGGTCTGAAGTTTCTGCCACTTTGGATTTAATCCAGTAAACAAACTATCAAAACGTACATGGACTCTATACCCTCAATGTGATTGACAGCCCTCGGTGCAGCTCTACTTCTTCGTCCTCTCATGTTGGACTGAGGGCAGACTGGACGCTACAGTGACTCACTATCGCCTCTCAAGGTGGCTAGTTGGTTAGCATGCTCATTTCATATCTCTGCAACACAATACATAGACGTCTTTGACCTATCACCAACACTGTAACCTCTTCACACTATGTTGATAATGTTAGTTCATTTTTTTTATGTTTTAAACTAAAAATTCTGGCCAGATCTTACACATTGCACAATAATCATCTCTGCCCTTCAGATACCACTGTATGACTGCAAAAGAGAACTTACTCTGGCTATGAAATAATACGTGTGTGTGAGAGAGAGTGAGAGAGAGATTGAGGGAGACAGCGAAAGGGAAGAGGAAGAGAGCGTTAATTAACTAGTGCTGACATCTGCAGGCTTTTTCCTATTAGGATCTGATTAGGGGAGAAAGCAGGAATTACAGGTGCTATGAGAGAGATGAGAGAGAGTTAGAGAGTGGAGAAAAGCTGGGGAGGGATTGTAAAAAGAAAGAACGAGGAGTTGGGAGAGAATAGGGAGCGCGAGAAAGGGAGATGAAAGGAACAATCTCCGCTCTGTTTCCAGGTTTAGAACAGGAATATTTCCCACGGGGGCCGAGCGATGCCGGGCTTTTGCCCTTCAGCACACAGTGAAGGTAACTGTCAAAGTGGACCTTATTTACCACATACACACACACACACACACACAGTCGAGTGGTGATGTAATGATGATATTATGTTATCATTTAACAAATGCAGTTGTACAAAGTAAGACGTCCAAGCAAATTGTTATTAAAATCTAATAAAATGTCTTCCTGACGTTTAGCTTTACATATGTGAAAAGTTTTTTTATAATGTAATGCAAAATAGTTAATTTGATTGATCAATTTGATTTTGAAATGTGGAATTATATACATTATATATATATACATCCCTTGTTAATTTATCAGTCTGAATTGAATAACGGCCGATACGGTGTGATATTCGTGGCTGATTATCACCAGCTGATTTAACGAGCTTCCATTAAGTGCATAACGGCTGTGTGCGATTTGGGACAACACTATCCTGTTGAAATTCATGCACTACGCAAGTAAGTACATAGTAAGCACAGTGTACTATATGGAAGTGTTCTAATGGAAGTATCCAAATTGAGACACAGCAAAGGAATCAAAAAGATGAGTAGGATTCATCCTCTGTGGTCTACAAACAAACAACTGTGCAGAAGTTTATAGTCGGTTGCAACAAATCTGAACATATTTGTGCAGTTTAAACACAAACACATTTATTCAGGAGCAAATGTACAGCCTCATTTATTTTGCTGTCAAAAAAATATTATCAGGGTTTAATGCCTGATTCTTGCTCCCACTGGTTGCATGCTGTGATAAGCTAAATAGTGTCGTTTTAAATATTGAATACAACAACGATCTAAATACGTAGCTCAACGGGAGGTTTAAGCGAGGTGAATTGCATTCAGCAGAGCTGAATAGAGAGAATTGTTGGTGCAAACGGACTAATCCGTCACTTCTTTCACATACACTGGACTCACCTACGCAACACAGGAATATTGGACACCAGGTAAGGATGCATGCACACATACAGTACATTGTGCATGTTGTGCACTCATAAACACACACACACACAAACAAACACTGATTTATGCACAGATGCACTCACACAAGACAGTATCTGACATTGGAGGCCCTCTTCAAAAACGTGTTTCCTGAAGTGATTTGTGGTTGTTTTATAGAGCCGTGGTAGCAGATTGCTCTCATGTAGGGCTCATTCATCAATGTCAACACACAGAG
Organism: Adelosebastes latens; assembly: GCA_916700685.1. NCBI lineage: Eukaryota > Metazoa > Chordata > Actinopteri > Perciformes > Sebastidae > Adelosebastes > Adelosebastes latens. The sequence continues at coordinate 90,932 of CAKAKR010060704.1, forward strand.
CAGACACACACACATACACACAACCATAACCACACATACTCTCTAACACACATGCACAAGACACACAGTAGGGCTTTAATTCCTCTTGAGCTGCTTTGACTTTCTGCTCCTCTCCCATCACAGGGAGGTCAGAAGTCAGGGTCAGATGTTGACCCAATGAGGCTAGTTGGGCTCTTAATCTCTTGTTCAGAAACCAAACGGCGGCAGCCTTTTGCGTAGTATCTTGACGCAGATGGTTTGTGCGTGGTTAACATTGTGAAACTGTGGTTGTTAGGTTTAGTCAACAAGACTACTTCGAAAGAGAGATAACTGGTTGCTGGGTGTGTTCAATCGTAAAGCAAAACGTGTCGGGTGCTCTTGGAAAACGGGGAAAAAATCAGGATAAACAGGAAGGCAATCCAGGCACTCCAAAAGATCAAAAAAGTAGCAACGAGGAAGGGAACATATTAAAAAGCCTTTATTGTAGTGACTAAATCATTTAAAAAGCCAACATGTTTCAACCACTGTAGGTCTTCGTCAGGGCTTACAAACAAAAAAAACGTTTTTTTGTTTAACAAAACTACTTCATCATGGTTTGGCTTAAAATAAGTGTGCTTATAACATCACTTAAGCTACAGGCGTAACATCGTGCGACTCAGTGGTGTAGCGACACATGATACAATGTCGTGAGTCGTGAGAATCACTCGACCTTTGGTTTCACATTGGACATGAACACTGGTCCCCTGAATAGAAGTCCTATGTTTGTTCCCGCCCTTAGCAGGCTCGCACCCTCTTAATACTACGTCCCCTGCTCTGAGCGTCCAATAACTACACGGATGAGTTATTTGAAAGCCTGGTGCATCTCATACAGATGCTAAAGGGAGCTCTGTGCGTCGGTATCAAAACGCTGAGGGCCTCTGCCCAAGCATCGGAATTTGACGACCTGGGAGTGAGACCAAAGGCTGCTCATTGCATGAGTGTTAATATAGGGTTGTTGTTAGAACTTCCTGTAGTTCTTTCACCAAGAGGGCGATATCATAACTGTCAGAAATTCCCGATATCTGACATGAACAGATTTTCCAAATCGGCTGCTCTTAATTACGGTCCAAGTGGTATGACATAACTTTAAGGAATACGTCGAGATGTTGTGAACAATGAGCGACACAGCTCTTAGGGCGTTTTCATAGGTATGATTGATTCCCCCCTCCCCACTCCGCTCAGCTTTCACATTAGTAAAGTTGTTCCATACCCAAGTACACTTGCGTCGTCATGCACGTGTATTTGTTTATGTTGAGATCAGCTGTTCAAGTGGCAGAGCATCGTAAAACACTTCATTCAAACTTGACAGAAAAAAAATAAAACTCACTAAAACTGTCGTCGTTAGTGTTTCCAATAATCACAGAGTTTGATGTGAAAATATGCCGGCTCTACACATTGTTGTCTCTCTCTCTGCCTGCTGAGCATCTGAGCGTCTGTCGCTCTTTGGAGGCAGACCATTAAATTAGCTAAATAAAATAACAAACATCGCCAACCCCATTGCCTACTATTGTCTATATTTTAAGGGAACCTCTCGCCTGCCTGCCTGCTTCATCACCCACAGCCGTGCAGTTCAGAGGATGAGATCGGCGCATGCTGCGTGCATATACAGATTTCGGAGGAGACCAGCAGCGTTGAAAAAAGCCTGCCCTTTCACAACTATTCGCTGACTGATAACGTTACTTTGTATTAACTAGCAGTCCACTTCCGTGTTTCGGTACGGTTCACTTTCACACCTGATGCGAACCATACCCGAGTACACATGAACCGTAATCCAGACCACCTTTTCAAGTGAACTCGGTCACAGATCTACCAACTGTGCCCGAGTACGGTACGGAGCGTTCACACTAATCAAACCAACTGGACTTTGGGGACAAGTGTACTCGGATCCGGGCCCCGGGTCCCTGATGTGAAAGCACCATTACTCTTCTTTTATGGATGCATTGCACCCTGGTCTAACAAAGAGGCTGTTTGTTGAAAAGTTAATATGACGTACATTATAAATAGCTCTTTTGACAGTGTAAAATTGCTTTAGAGAGATTGTAAATTGAATGTACTGACAATGATAAGTAAGATAAGTAAGGAAGACTGAGATCACATGTTCAAAAGAAAAACATACCGTAGCTCATTAAGGTATAGGCTGATGGATAACAGACCTTTACTACTGCATACACTGCAGTATTTTAAGTATGTTTTCAAAATAGAAGGCAGCTTCGTATGACTTTGTGTTCATTTAGAAATGACATTTGGTTTGAAAATGAACAGGCGGACACAGGGTCTGTTCTGTTGTATGATGACACCAATAGGAAACAGACTAATGGTTCCCAGTTAGAGTTTGAACCATGAGGAGGAGAGTCATTCTTTGATGCTAACTAGGAAATGTGGTGAGATACGCTGTGAGAGCAACCACCTGTTCCAGCATATGGTAGCACCATGCATGTACATACATTCTTGTTTCACGTGTGTGTTTGTGTTAGTCACACAGACAAAGATGGAGATCGAGAGGTCTGGCTTCCTCTTGCATTCAGCTCAGATCAGGAAATAGAATTTGATTCTCATAATGAAAAAAGACTTTTGGTACCACGAATTTACTACTTGAGTACTTACGTACTTGAGAGTTTATACTCATTAGTAAATAAAAAGCCATTTCAAAATTTACATTTGGACCTGATTGGATTATAAGTGAATCGACTGCAGTGTGTGTGTGTGTGTGTGTGTGTGTGTGTGTTTAGTAGATAATAGGGGCCCAGACACACTCTGACTGACTCTGCCCCGGCTCTGATCCTCCCATCACATAATCCCTATTGACTGCAGAACATCATCATGCGCACTTGTGCATACGAGTGTGTGTGTGTGTGTGTACAGTATGCATGTGTGTATATATGCATGTTTGTTTTGTTTACTTTCTCCCGATGTCTTTAGGCTGAGCCAAACGCAACACTTCCTCTCTCCATTGCATACAAGCGCGCGCACACACACACGGTCATCGGCGCTGATTTGGTGTGACAGGGCTGTAATTTTAGCTGTGCTGACTCTCTGGGCTTCTCCCTCTCCCTCTTCCTCTCCCTCCCACCCCGTTGGCTTACGATCACAGAGTGGTGTACATCAACCGCTGCCTCCAGCCATGTCTGTTTGTTTGTGTGTGCGTGTGTGTGTGTGTGTGTGTGTGTGTGTGTGTGTTTGCCATTTTACCATGCAGTTTCTCCCAGGGTTAGGTCATAGAGTCAAACTAAGGATAAAACTCCTTCACTAATACATTCCAAAATCTCTTCACAACACACACAGACCTGAACATTGCACCAGTGTGCTGTGAGTAGGAGCACATTCAAATCTCTCTTAACGCAGCTGCACTCTCTATGTTCTTCTTCTGTTTTTTTGTTACTATTTATTCTTATTTTAATGAAGCTTTTCACCCGACGTTTAGTATTTGTGCTGCAAAAAGAAACAGTGCATCTCATTAGGCAGTAGATTTTCTTATGTGTCGTGGATAGCTGGATAATTGATTGTTTCCGTGCTTTTGTTGTGTAGCCAGCCGTGTCCATGTTAAAGGAGCAATATGTAGTACTGACAGCTATAGCGTTTAAAATGGGAAATAGCAGTACAAATTCAAAACATTGGAGCCGTGGCCCATTCGGAGAGTGACTGATAGCAGTTAGCGCAATATTTCGCAATGTGAGGGCTACCCTCTAGACACGACCGCCTCTGGCCAGCGGCAGTAGTCGGAATCACTTCACCGGCGGTGTGTCTCAAATACTCGCTGCCTTGATAACCCAGCTGCACACGCACCACAGAGATGTGCCGAGGACCCGCTCCTTATGTAGATATAATCGGCTCATTCTAAGGTAACGAAAACACGATTCATATTTTCAGCTGATAACACACCAAAGAAAACAAAATTTCTGCAAATAGATCCCCTAAATGCTACACACTGTTCCTCCTTTGACTCTATTTTACCAGCTTGCCAACTAAATCACAAAGTGATCCTATCAATGCTGTACACATATTCAGAGTTTTCATTATTTATACGTCATGATATCTCACAGTTCAAACACGCCATTACTTCCAGAAATCAGTTCCTCCAGTTCAGGACTGAATAAAGTTTGTATCCTGTTAAATATGGTATATGGTAATTATGGCATGCTCATGGAGGGAACGGGGAAAGCAGCCAGCCAATAGGAGAGGAGGATCATGGATAATGCCATTGTTATGGTAATAAACCTGAAACAGCCTGTTTCATTAGAAGAGCATGTGGAGCCCTGAAAACACCCCCTTTGAACATCAGAGAAATTACCATAGGACACATGTCAAGGGCATTGGAGGTATATGCAATTAGATTTTGTGAAAAGGTGTTGTCTTTCATCTGAAGACATGTTATTCTAATGGGGTATGACATTGTTGTATTCAGACGGAGGGTTTGCCCTAAAGAAAGACATCTCATAATTGATTTCAATGTTCTCTTATTAATACAAGTTGCCCTAGGGCTCTGTGAGGAGACATGCTTTCTGTAAGTTTGCACAGTTTGTGTGTGTTTGTACACTATAAATAATTGAATCATGTTATTTTTTTATGCCATGTTTAAGTATCGCAATTCTACAAGTATTGCGATTCGATATTACGATTTATTGTGATTGTTAACTTTTTTAACACTAGAACATGGGAAAAAGGTAAATCGTACACTTCTATGGACTTAGGAAAATATCTAAATTAATACAGTAAAAATGTTTGATTTTCAGCATGTATGTAGTCAGAGATGTCCTGAAGTCAAATATATCAGTCACTGTCAGGAATTATTTATAGAATTTTTTTCCAGCAACCCAAAAATCAAAGAATAAAGACATTTCCTTCACAATTTAGTGGTATTTTCTTTTTAATTTATAAGGGACATGTAATGTTTTATACTTCTGGTGATTATAATCCCATCAATCTTATTTCAATATATCTATTTTGTATATACAGTTCCCTTTGTTAACACCTTATTTTGAAAAACAGACGTAGTCACACATTTATACTTCCGCTAACTTCGCCAAGTGCGTTGTTCGCTCTGAGCTCCCCCCGTTAGCTCTGTTATCTTTATACATCCATGGTCAGCTCCGTTTGAATGCATTTAACATAGATGTCAGTATATGGGAGCTCTACAGTTGTAGTTTCGGCCGATTTGACTACGGAGATGCGAGTGATGGCTGGCTTGACCGCACGTTACCGCAATACAGCCATGATGTCTAGCTCTGATTTTCCTGGCAATGTGTGAAACCCAAAGTGTTTCCATACTTTACTGTATGTGTAGTGTTTACCACTTTGGATTTTTTTTCCCCACCCTTAGTAAATACTGTTGCTGTTTTTGAAATATTGAATCTGAGGAAAACATTTGTCTCAATTGATTAGCTTACAATTAGCTGTGCATGTGCTCTTTAAGAAAAAGAGCAGCAACAGGTAACGTTACTGATGCTTCTCATTAAAATCCTGACACCTCAGGCCTTATAGATGTAAGTGTGTCTGTGTGTGTGTGTGTGTGTGTGTGTGTGTGCGTGTGTGTGTGTGTACATGCCTGTGTACATTTGCAGTCCCTGTTATAAGGCCACGCCGTCATCTGTGTGTCACTAAATAATGACTCTGTCTGAGCAACGTGCCCTCTCGGCTCTTCTGCCTGCACACACTCATGCACGCACACGCGCACACACACACACACACACACACACACACTCACAGCACTCTGGCTGGCCATGGCTGGCTGACTCTTAAATGTCAGATGACTTCACTCCTCGAGCAATATTTATTGGGCGCAGTTTCTCTTTCTTTCTTTCTTTCTTTCTTTCTTTCTTTCTTTCCTTCTGTGGTGAATTGCTAAAATAATCTAAATGAATCAGTTAAAAGCTGCTGTAATCTCCAGTGTGTTTGCAGTCTGCAGCTTTATATTGTACTTTGAGTTTTACTTCTTACAAGCATGCATACTTCATCACAGTTACACACATTCACACCCGGGAGATGACGGTGAACTGCGCTACCTAAAGGGCTGTTCAGTAGCCGGCACCTTCCTCATTCACCTTCCACACCCACAGTCTCCCAGCTGCTGCCAGATAACATTATGGCCACTAGATTGCTTTCTTTATAGAGCCTCTCAGCTACGGCTGTACCTCATGCTTTGCAGAGTCAGATAATAACTGTTGATAAATTTCATATTAAAGCTGCACTGGGACACTTCACATCTTGGTGCAGTCATCACGCTCGCTGATGATTTATACAAAAGGACAAAGGAAGGGATGAGAGAGGTAAAAAGATCTCATGCCCGAAAACATAAAAACTTGATCATTTCGACGCTGCAGGAGAATTATGTATTTTTAAAGCTGGTTTGAGTTATGGTTTGTGATCAATTTAAAATGACCTCTGAATAAAATAATAGAATTGCAAGAAGTTGATGCACTTTGGTGTGTCATGGGTAATTGTGGAACACCTTAGAAAGAGGAAAAAAAAGTCACAAACTGAGGAGGATTCAACAAACGTCCTAAAATGTAACAAAATGCCAACATTTAATAGAACATAATTATTCAGCATCTCTAATTTCAGAGTTATAATTATGTTATGAAACGCTAGAAATGACCTTCAGTTAATGGGGGGATTTTATTTCTTATTTTCTGTGTGTCTCTTTTACTGAACGGTTTCCTTCCACCAACACAAACATTCCTGCGCACACACACACAGTCATTAATAACAATAGTTTTTCTTGTTTGCTTGCGGGTAAACTTATATCCATCTAAAACAGGATGGATGGAAGGAGGGGAGGACAGATGGATAGAGTGAGAGAAAGACAGATGAAGAGAGAGAGAGGTAGATGAAGCAGTGAGAGAGAGAGAGAGAGGACAGTTGATATTAGTGCTGGTGTGTATAGTTTTCCACCTCATCTCAGGAGCAAAATTAACTTAATTAAATGAAATGAGTAAAGCAATAAAAAGACTAATAATGGACAGAGCTAAACTACAAAACTACAGACATAGCCACAGAGACATAAAGACTAGCATGAACCCGGCAGATTGCTTCACTGGCTGTAGATGTATAGTAAATATTCCGACTGCGTATCAGTTTGTAACTGATATGTGTATCCCCACTCAGCAGCATAACTTGAAAGCATCAGCCTCAGCCAGCTGACAGACAGGCTGCAAACAGCCGCACTGATCCTGCAGCTCATGTTGGATGCCCCGAAAGCAAGTGTTTCCAGAGAGGTTATAAAGTATTGATTTGGTTTCCTGACAAAAAATTTCTAACATTTATTTACACATACCTGTTGTTGTAGAAAAACAAACAAGCCAAGTGAAAGTTAAGGGCTCACATACACACAGTAGCTCATTCATAATAGTTTAGTGTGGAGTTTAATGATCCACTGACTAACTACAGTAGACTTCTTGACATCGGTGGATACTAGCCAAGCAACATTCAAGTCTGAGTGGCCCAATAAAGTATATATTGATAATGATCAGCAAATAGATATCCATACAAAACAATGGTGATTCACTGTATATCCAGTTAAAGCTTTTACATTTGTTGTCATAAAAGTCTTATGTGAGGAACATCTTTCGTGAGAAAACTTGCAGTTTTTCTGGACTCAGGCGGCTACCTCCTGATCTGAAAAGTGAAGCAAATTTGGAAGTGCCTTAAACTTGCATTCTTTCTAACAGCCAGCAGGGGCGACTCCTCTGGTTGCAAAAAGAAGTCTGATTGTATAGAAGTCTATGAGAAAATGAGCCTACTTCTCACTTCTTCTCATTTATTACCTCAGTAAACATTGTAAACATGAGTTTATGGTCTCAATCGCTAGTTTCAAGTCTTCTTCAATACAGCATGATATTCATTTAGTAAATTATGGTCCCATTTAGAGTCAAGTAGACCATAAGGGTATGGGCGGGGCTACCTTGTGATTGACAGGTCGCTACCACGGCGTTGTCCGGTCTGTGAGTTGTCCGTGTTCACAGTGTGTTTTCAGTTCAGAAAGTTAATTGTAACATTTTGGTCCCCTGAAAATGTCTTATTCAGCGTGCGGTTGTACTTAACTCCACCATCTCGTGTCACTTCTGATTGCAAAAAAAAACAAAATGCCAAACTCGAGGCTTCAAAACAGCAGTCCACAAACCAATGAGTGACGTCACAGTGATTATGTCCACTTCTTATATACAGTCTATGTCGGGACTATATAACCACCGCTAGTGTAAGTGGCCAGATGATCAAATGTCATCAAGTTGAAATCAAGCTTAAAGTGCAGTGGAGAAACATCACAGCCAACATCTCACCAACATCATCTTGCAGATCAACACATCAACACGTCAGCACTTTAAAACCTGTCTCTGCATGGCATGTGTGTATGTGTATGTGTGTGTGTGTGGTAGGGGGGTAGTGGTAAATGTCATTCTTCTGTCTGGGCCGCCTTGGGTCATTACAACATCACACCGGAGGACAAGACTGGAGTAAAACTGACAAATGAACCTGCCTATCTGAGCGGAAACACCCACACACACACACACACACACAGATGGCGGGACAGTCTCGTACGTCAGCGACCTGATGGAAATCTGGACTGGACTAACCAGCTGGAAAAGTGACCCTCTGGTTAATGGAGTGGCCAAGGGAACGAGAGGATGAGAGGGAGAGAGGAAGAAGATGAGTGAGCGAAAGTTGCAGAGGCAGAGAGGGTGTGTGTGTGTGTGTGTGTGTGTGTGCGTGTGTGTGTGTGCGTGTGTTTGTGTGTGTGTGTGTGTGTGTGTGTGTGTGTGTGTGTGTGTGTGTGTGTGTGTGTGTGAGAGAGAGGGGGGGCTAATTCATATTTCAGCACCTGATTCAGATAGTAGTATGTCTCAGCTTCCTGCAGATACAGTGAGTGCTTCTCATGAGGAGGAAGACCTGCCAGCATCTCATAGAAGATGTGATAGTTCCTCTCCGATTTGGCCTGTGGATGAACACAC
>CAKAKR010060704.1:99911-118200 GCA_916700685.1 Adelosebastes latens
GTGTGTGTGTGTGTGTGTGTGAGAGAGGGGGGGCGTCATGGGAAACATTTTAAAATTTAGAGCAGGTAGAAGAAGATTATTGGAAGAAGAAAACAGAGAAAGTGACGAAGACGGTGACAGAAAATCTGAAGTTAAAAGATTATTCCGGTTTATTACTTGGGTCTTAGTTTAGTAGTTTTGGATCATCATTTCTATCAGTTATGATAATATCATTCGCACCAAAATAACTGCCATTTTAAAAGTAAATTTGAAGATAATAAGACAAGCCAACAGTTTATCCAGATTATCTAAATCACTTTTTGTTTGGAGGCAACTGAAATTTTGACATTAATCCCTCCTTGCATATAATAACTGTATTATGTGCACACAACTATGGTAAGTACGGCAGGATGAAATTCAACATGGAAACTGGCTATCGAGTTAGCCAAATCATTTGGGAGTTAAAATCTGCCTTGTCAGACATCTTTTTAGCGATCCCATCACGTTCCCAGACGTCAGCAATTAAATAACGGTGGAGAAACCTGAGAGAAAAAGATCCAATTTATAATAAACAGTAATTTCCCTTACCTAAACTCAGCCTACCGCTCACCTGCTGTTTATGCATGAAACGCTGTCTAGCAGCCAATTAATCGCCATCTTTGTCTGTATAATTAATTTTGTGTGTGACCAGCAGAAAGAGGAAGGAAGAAAGTGAGGAGGAATCTGTTAGCCTTCATTTCTTACAGCAGTAATTACGAGAAGATCTTCCAACAACCGAGCGTGAAATCATGTCATCTGGTCTTATCGGACAGAAAGAGAGATAGAGATGGAGAGAAAGACAGAAAGGGGGGAGGATGAGAGGAAGAGACTGAAAAAAATAGAGACTATAGATAGATGATTGTTGTCATGAGCTCTTGGACTGCCTGTTGACACTAGTAAGGAATCTACACACACATTTACAGTACATATACTGTATGTTTTACTGTATTAAACATGCTGACAACTCAGCAGTAACTTACTAAAACAGACTCCGTTGTCAATTCATTCATGCGGATGCTGACAAGAATCTTTTTGCTTGTCAGCAGAGCTTGCGCTAACTCTTACAGTGTTAGTAAGTAGCACGATATGAGTGAATCTCAGAGTTAGGCACTGTGCATACAGTACGTGTAACTTTGTAAATGTGTGTGAGGGATAAACGAAGGGCACTGGTGCAACAGGAGCGAGACAAACAGTGGGCAAAGTAAAGAAGGGAAAGGTGAAATGCTTGTCTTGTCAGCACTCCGCCTGCCATCAGCCATCAGCTCAATTCACCTTGGACACGGAAAACACACACACACACACACACAGACACACACGCACACTTTATCAGGTCATTGTGGCAGGTAAAGCCACAGACTCCCCGCTCTCTGGTCACATTGCAAATCTGTCACTGCACACACACATCTTCACACTCGACAAAACAGCATTCGAGCAGAGAAGGTGAGCAGAGAAATAGTTTATAATTTGTACAACAGAAGGTCTTTCCTCTAAAACCTGCAGTAAAACTAATATTCCTCTGACAGAATCCCAGTAAAGCAGTCGCAGGTGTTTACCTCTGCACCCAAGGTCAGAGCTTTCGATGAGTTATTTTTCCATGTGGTAGATGCTATCGGCAGCAGGGGAGAAAAATAGTCTCAATATGGGCAGTGACATTATATCCCCAGGGCGGCTGAGCTCAGAGGTATAAACGGCGCTTCATCTCCTGTGGAGCTGCGAGTGTTTAAAGTTCAGTCAAAGTCATTTTCAGACAAATGAAAATTCACATCAGAATCAACCACCACTTTCAGTAAAAAAGCGTCGTTCTCAGCAAACCCATTGAGATATAATCTGGTGCTACTTTTCCACACAGCATGTCATTTTTCTGACGTTTTTAAATCAAAGTGGATTGATTGAACACGGTCTTTATCAGTCACCACACAATCTTAACTTGGTGCTTCTTTTGTTACCCAGTAATCTGCATTACAATGCAATACTACACTTGCATTAATTTCCCTGTTTTTGAGAAATACTCTCATTAGCTTGCTGGAGGAGCGTTACATGACGCCGCTGTCATATCTGTGGCAACCTGTTCAGACCTGGTATTAACACGTGTCCTGAGTGATCCAATCACAAGTGGACAGCTTTAAGTACGTCTGTTCACACCTGGCATTAGAATGCATCTCCACATGCGTCTCCAGTGGCCACCTGTGATCGGTTCTCACTTCCCCGCTCTATATGCAAATAAACACGTTGTAAACACACGACTAATACAGCAGACGTAATATTGTGACGTAATATTACATGAATGTCAGTAGTAAAAGCCTACATATTCATGAATCCGGATACATTTTATTAACATCAAAATGAAAGGTTATTGCACTTCACGTGCCTAACCTGATAGTCTGTAGATATGTAGCCTATAGATAAGATATATTTTAATAAAATACAGTTGTACCGACAGGATACAGTAGAGCACATAAGCTGTTTCCGTGCTGCGAGGCAGACAAGCGCCTGTCTATTCACATGAGGAGCGAAGTGTGACCACGCGGATCCCAGCGGGACGTCAGTAGAGTAGGCGGTCCTTAATGTGGCCCAGGATACATTCGCGTACACACTGCTAAAAGAATGTGGTCCTATGTGGCCCAGACCACCTCTGAATGTGGTCTGAGTGATCCGATCTCAATGCGTCCTCAATGCGTCTTGAGTGCGTTCACACCTGTACTTAGAGCTGTCCACTTGTGATCGGATCACTCAGGACGTATGTTAATACCAGGTCTGAACAGGGCCTGTGTGTTAAATTTAAGGCTAAAGCCAGCAGGTGCTTAGCTTAGCTTAGCTTAGGGCAAAGACTGGTAACAGAATCAAACTGGCTCTGTCCAAAGCTAACCAGCACCTCCAAAGCTCACTGGTTAAAATGTTTTATCTCATTTGTTTAATTCTTACAAAAAAACGAAGTATAAAAGTGCAGAAACTTCACCGCTTTATGAGGTGTTATGTGCCTATTTCTTGGCTGGGAGCACTAGAGTCTCCACTGGTTGCCTGGTAACTATTTTAAGCCAAGAAATAGTCCAACACATAACACAGCATGCACCACCGATTTAATGCACGAGCTTACCGGGGCTCAGGGGGGAAAAAATTAAATTCACAGGGAGAAGCGCTACCGGGCACGCAATGGAATGCTCCACGTAAGCGCGCATATACATGCTTTGAGAGATGAATATTGGCCCACAGTAAGCCGACCCGTACCTTTGGGTGACATAGATTCTGTATGGTATGCTTCACTATGGGCTTCTAATGAATAATAAATTAAACTGCAGTCGTTATTGTATGCCTGTATGAGGAGGGGGCCTTGAAAAAGCCTTGGAAACGTCATAGCCCCGGGGCCCATGGTACTTTAATGCGGCCTTGTCCGCATGAAATGAGCACTTGTCGTTTTTATACTTAGATTTTTGTACAGATTAAACACATGAGATATAACATGTTGATTAGTTAGCTTTAGAGGTGCTGGTACACAGATTGTGTTACCTTTGGACAGAGCCAGACTAGCTCCCTCTGTTTCCAGTCTTCACTTACTAACTCACCAGAAAGTGATTAAGTACATTTCCCAAAAGGTCAAACTATTCCTCTAAAGAGCAAAGTGAATTTGGTACTTGTTAATCCTAGTTAACTACATTTAAATGACTGATTTAACCCTTAGAGACCCACATAGACCCGTTTTTGACTTTGACCTAGGTCTCTAGTTTGTGGCTGTAAAGTTTCATGAAGCTGTGATTATATGGTCTCACTATATGAAATGGCTACTATGGAGAATAACATCATCACACATGAATAAAGTTGGGCTTAATGGATCCACAAGAGTCTCAGCTTTCCAGTCATACCCAATTTGTGTAATTCCAAGACTGTCTAGGGACCCCAGTATGAAGAAATATTCAAACACACCATTTTAGTATTGGCAAAAATAACACATTTATACTGCATTCAAAAGACGGCATGGTTTTTGGCCCAAACTGCATGTGATTATCATAAAGTGGGCATGTCTGTAAAGGGGAGACTCTGTGGTTACCCATAGAACCCATTTTCATTCACATATCTTGAGGTTAGAGGTCAAGTAACCCCTTTGAAAATCGCCATGCCAGTTTTCCCTCGCCAAAATTTAGCGTAACTTTGGAGCGTTATTTATTTCCTAGCATGATACAGTTGGTACCAATGGATTCCTTATGTTTTCTTGTTTCATATGATACCAGTATCTTCCCTCTAGCTTTAAGACTGAGCTCGCTACATATGGTTATATTGATTAGAGTAGTATCTTCTTTAATACTTTCTTTGGCTTAATATCTATTAAAGTAAATGATTCCCATGCTGTCATTAAGTCATATGGGCCGTATCAAAAGTAGAAGCAGAGCGTACATTATCGAGCCGAACAAACTTTGATTTAGAATGTAATGCTGTGACAAGGCATGTGTTTATGTCCTGCTCAGATGATCCAATATTTGCTTCAATTTTTGATTATTCACAAATTGCAAAGTGCATTCTGACAAGCCCAAGCTACAACAGAGGAAAAAAAATCCATACTTTTTATTTCAAGAACCAAATGCCCCAAAACAGTAAACGTACAATAATCCACAGGGAACATTTTGGGGGGATCCCCCAAGAGCTGCATTTTAAGCAGTTTTGTTCTGAAATGCTGCACTTGGGTATTGTGTGCCGCTGTTCTAGAATCAACATCCATTTGTCTAAATCCAGCTTTTGCAATACTATTATGTAGAGTGCATATCCTTGTAAATAAAACAGCTTCGGTTACAGCCTCCAACCAGGAGGACTTAGGAAGTCTGCAAACATAAAAACACAGTTTTTGGCATCCAGGCATATACAAAACTTGCCCCTGCACACTCACTTTCTACTACACAAGCTCTTTGGCTCGGTACATTCAATCACATGCATGATCGACAGCCACTAGCTAATGTTTAAACTTTATTTTCTCCACGGCCCAATAGAAGATCATCCCCATGCCCTGCAGGAGCACTGATTGGTGCGTTTAATGCGCGAGACGCAGCGCTTCAGCTCGCCTCGCCACATCTGAAATCAAAGGAGCGCGATGGTTTTATCATAAACAGCTGAGAGAAAGAGAGTTCTGATACATAGATAATGTGAAAAGATAGAGAGATGGATCGACGTGGTAAAAGAGAGACAAAGAGAAAGGTTGGGTGAGAAAGAGAGATACAAACGGAGAAACAGAACCTGGAGCAAACAAAAAGACAAGGAGCTCACAGCTGAACAAAACATTCATACGGAGAGAGATTTGTCTACTGGATGGGGTCACGCTTAATTTAATCTTAATCTAATGTTCAGTGCGTCTCAAACTTTTTCTCCATCCATCGCCTTTAATTTCTGCTTTCTCTTCCTCTGCGTCCTTCCTCGTCCGTATATTTTTCTAACTCTCCGTCGAACACACAGCTATACTCACAACATGAGTGATGGAACGGAGGACAGGAAAAGAAATACGGCACAGAGAAAAGAAAAGTCAGGGCAGATGGGAAGGAGGGATCGAGGAAAGAGGGAGGGCTAAAGAGCCAGTATCATGTTTCTTTTTGGGGACAGGGACAGTGAGTATAAATAGGTGGTCACTGTGAACACAGCTTGTACCATGCACCCACCTAAATACTATTCTTACACACACACACACACACTCAGCAGAAGACGGAGGTTATGGGTGAGGCACTGTACACGATGTGACCTAGATGGTGGAAACTAGGCTATAAAGAACAGAGAGAACACACACACACACACACACTGTAACGCAGTTGGTTTGTGTCCTATACAGAATGCAGGTTTTTCCGACCATGATGCTCATATACACATACACAATTACTGTAAAAGATCTATTCTTTCAATTAAGATTTGACAATGAAGAAGTGTTTGTTCCTTATGTAAGCCATACTTTTGTTAAGGCAAACATTTGTTAACTTATTTTTGCCAAATAAATGATGTTGAAATCAGAACATGACCTCCTCGCTGTAACATAAATGTACCGAACTAAACAGAAAACCGTGACCCCAAAACCGTGATATGAACCGAACCGTGAATTTTGTGAACCGTTCCACCCTACACATAGCCATTTGACCCACTGGTTGTATAAAAACATATTGATTAGTGCGGATTTAATTGATGCAGATTTGTTCTAGAAAAGCAGAGGTATCACCATCAGTGTTGTGTGCCTGAGGCACTTGAAAAAGGTTGCAAAAAAGCTGTAGTTAACGGGATATTCTTCTTCAGGAAAAAGCTAAATGCTTCCTTCCATCTGTCCTGCAGTCTTTATCTTTCTCCGGTCCTTGTCTCCGTCTACCTGGCTGTCAGGTTGACTCGGTCCTCTGTGCTATCGGATGGCCCACTGTTGATTTGTCAGTCTAGCTGATGAGCCGTGTGCCTCTCGGGCTGCCGGTGTGTCTGTCTATATGGCTGTTTTTGTCTTTCACTGATTCTGTCTTCCAGAAAAACACACACATACTTGCTCTTTTATTTAGTATCAATCAGTCTGGTTGGACAGCCGACCTTGAAGAAGCCCTTTGATTTTGACCACGCCAGTATATTTCTGCTCCGCTGGGGACTTGGATTCAGAGGGCTTTTTTTGTCCCCCCCGTCTCTGATGCACTGTAGTCACTCTTCCTCCCTCACTGCAGTGCTTCCCTCCTCCTCTTCAAACAAACAGTGACACAAACTGCCATCTACTGCTCAAATAACAGTACTGCACCCCCTGCTCTATCTCTAACCCTTCCCCTCCTTAAACCAGTAAACACGTCACGTTTTTGAGGGGGGAAAAAAAAAGGTAGCAGCCGACTTAAAATGCTTAATGGCTGTTGCGCTTCATTCTGCTTCATGCAGCTGTCTTCTCGTTGATAACGAAGCCCGGACGACGGAAAACCTGCTGGACCATTTAGTTGACGCTTCTATTGAAAACAGCTTACTCTGCCAGAAAAACGTAATGTACAGGGAAATCAAACACACCTCGTTATCTATTCACACTAGTGCGCAAGAGATGACGCCAAGTGCTTAGTATTGATTTTTTTTTTTTTCTGTGAGAAGTTTTAAAATTCACCAAAGGGAGCAGTTTATAGCAACAAAAGCAAACCACATGTTGCCACATAAAGAAACGTGTGGTCTTTTATGTTGTCGCTATTAACCAAATGTTTTCAAGTGATGTGAACATACTGTGGGCATTTAGCCGGAGAATGAAATTAGGAACACACACGGTCGCGTAAATGTGATTTGCAGACGGGGGCCTACAGAGAACAGCTGCATTTGATGGCCACTAGAAAGCGTATGACCTCTGGTAACAAGCGCATATCCTCCGTCATTTTCTGACAGGGCAAAGGCCACAGCAGGGACATGAACCTCAATGGACCCACATGAATAGTGATGAATATTATGATATATTGATCTCTCTGCAGAGTGGCTCAGCTGCACAGTCGCATCCATCCACGGAGCTGGTAGGGGTGCAGCGTCTTGCTCAAGGACACTCCAGCGGAGCAGATGTTTGCTCTCACGGGACTGACTTGAACCAAAAAACCATCGGATGAAAACATTCCACCCTGCTGCCTGATGAAGAGGGAGTGGATTGCTGCCTGCAGCAAAAGAGGGAAGATACAGCTGTTCCGTTTGGGATTCAGTCGGCTTCAAAAGGTTCAAGAGTGCAATATACTGCCAAACTCACTCTTCTTTCAGACACGTCTGTCCTGTTTCTAATTCATGAGCCCGCTGGCGGATTATTGCAATTGAAAGTGCAGCCATTAGCTCTGTCGGAACAGGATAGCTTTTACTGAAGGGGGTCAGGTAATGTCATTTTCATGGAAGTAACTCATTGATCGTTTTTTTGTGTCCTGTGGCACAGAATCATGTGAAATTATTTCCTGTTACACATGCCTGTATGAGAATAATAATTTTGGAACAAATAAGCAGTCATGTTAAAGCTAGAGTGGGTAATGTATTTTAGAAATATTTTTGTTATATTAGTTGAAATTCTCACTACATCCCGACAGCAATCAATAAATCAAATACTCCGACTAAAAAAAAAGAGGAAAACCTGGCATCTGTGGCTGACGCAGGACTGTAATAAGCCCGTCCAATCATTTCATTCGGCCCAGATGAAATGATTGGACGGCCTAACTGCCTGTCTACCTACTTACCTGTCTGTCCGTCTCTAGCTATTAGCTTGACAGTTATGAGTACTAACAATTGCCATGTTCGTTGTTTATGTTCATTATGACAATTTTGGGGGAGTGGCTTTGGAGGGAGACCTGAAGGGACAGACTGTCAGTGTTGCCAACTTAGCAACTTTCTCTCTAGATTTAGGGACTTTTTGAGCTAGTGCTGCTAGTTACGTACTTTCATTGGAAAAGAGTTGCCAACGCTGGGCTGGGTTTCTCTGTTGGACAATTTTTAAAATCTAGCGTACTCTTCCTGGTTTCTCCAATGTTACCTACCCAAACTTTAAAGGTGCAATGTGTAAGATCTGGCACCATCTAGCGGTGAGGTTGTAGATTGCAATCAACTGAAATGTCTCTTTTGTGCCAAGTGTGTAGGAGATCTGTGGTAAAAACGCGTAAATGTGGATGGTCCTATCTAGAGCCAGGGTTTGGTTTGTCCATTCTGGACTAATGTAGAAACATGGCGGCCGGTTCCGTGAAGAGGACCCGCTCCATATGTAGATATAAACGGTTCACTCTAAGGTAACGAAAACACAACGATTCTTATTTTTAGGTGATTATACACCAAAGAAAACATACTTATTAATATTATATTCCATTTCTGAAAATAGATCCCCCTAAATGTTACACACTGTTCCTTAAAGTACACTTTCACACTAGTACAATCTGGAATCATACACATAGCCGAGACTTTCAGCCAAGACGCCACTTTAGGCGTGAAAGTGCCACGTGTTATGGCAATAAAGGGGTAACGTCTAAGCCAGGTAGAACGTTGGCCATTATGTCTATATGGCGTAACATGTTGTACCTTTATCCAATCATAATCAACCATTGTGTGGCCTGATTCAAATGAAATCAAAGTGATCTGACATCCCGCCCACAACAGTTTCACAATGATCTGAAAATATGTTTCCATGTCTCAACATGGGTGAGAACATGGTGGCTCGCAGCTCCGACCGTGAGTTCTACAGCACAACCTCGCCTCACCTCGCCGCTTGTGCTCGCTCCGCAGTGCGCCGGTGTGTCTGTCAAACGGGGCGGACTGTCCTCAGTGCATCAAAGATCTGCATCGATGTCTGTCCCAGTCTGATTAAATTGTTAACTAGAGCACAAAGTTCTTCATAGATCTAGCCTCTTAATTTTGCTCTCAAAGTGCACCAGATTGATACATTTAATTTGAAAATGTACAATATTTCCGTACCACCACAGTCTCTCAGAATCCTGTGGGAAACACAGTATTACGTCATCCAAAGCTGGATTGCCCCCCAACTTCAAAACCCATGCCGGTGCCGCTGATTGCAATAGCATTTTTAGGAAAAACTATGAATTCTCTGTAACTATAATAAGCCGAGAGTTGGTACAGAACAGTGGAGGTGACTGTAGATTTATTTTTTGCTCAGAGTGGGTGTGGAGGGGGCCGGCTCTGGGACAGTAGAAATGACTGTTGAGCCTTCTGGAGGTGTTGTGAGCCTAATTAAATGAAACATCTGTGATGGAAGGATAACCCCAGTGCCATACA
This sequence comes from Adelosebastes latens, assembly GCA_916700685.1. NCBI lineage: Eukaryota > Metazoa > Chordata > Actinopteri > Perciformes > Sebastidae > Adelosebastes > Adelosebastes latens. The sequence goes on from CAKAKR010060704.1 coordinate 109,629, forward strand.
ACAACAACAACAACAACAACACTTATAAACTAAACCATGTAACATCGAGATTAGGAAAGGGGTAAATAAACATTGCGCTGCCTGTCAGAGTGCTCACATTGGATTTTAGCACAAAGAGCTGCAACGTCAAATCTTGTGTTGTGGTAAACAGATTCATGCAGATCATTTACTGTATTCAAACAGCTGACAAAAAGGTTTTAGATTTCCATTAGCGGGAATACTCATCCCGTCCCAGCAGGGATGCTTGTCATGATCAACTGGGTTGCATGAATTGATTGGGGAAGACTTAACTGAAGAGAAAGATAGCAGTCCTGATAGTAGAATTGAAAAATATACTGAAAATATTGTAAAAGACAGTGTAAAAGAGAACATGGGGGCAAACACAGTGTGTTATATTTGGGTTTTCATTCAACTGTAGCAACTATTAAATGTGAGCGAGAGCTAATTCACTCATATGTCCATAATCTAAAACAACAAAGTTCAGATTTTATTCATAATTTGTGTTCATTCACCAAATTTACTCTACAACTAGCAGAATTCTGCATGACTGAATGCCGGAATGAATCCAACAGTTTCTGCTTCATACATGGATGACTACAGTTACTGCAGCTTTACATCACGATCTGTGTTTATTGCATGACAAAGAAGTTATATAGTGGAAAGATGTTGTAACATCCAAACAGGACATCCGTGCAGCCACTGGAACCATGACAAATATGTTTTTCCCTCTTCACATCTATTTCTCTCTTCAACAGAAGCAAAAACAAACTGGGTTTTGTAAAGAGCATAATGGATAAAACACACTGTACTCCACTTGGTGATGTAACAGGTACACTTTAGCAGCAGAGAAAAAACATCCAAATTAGTCAAATTTGGGAAGTGAAATGGAAGAGTTTTCTCTGTTTTCCTTCATTTCCTTTTGTGTTTTATTCCACATTTATATTTCAGGTGTTTTTTCAGAAGCTTTTATCCGGTGAGGTTTACATGTGCGAGCGAAGAAAAAGCTTGAATTCTTACATCACTGACATTTCAAGCTGCTGGAGTTAGAAATGCAAAGTAAAACTGCCTGTTTTCTAATGTGTTGGTGCACCTTGGGTCCTCGCGATGATAATGTGTGATGGAGCAGTGCTACTGTAAGCTACGCAGAAAATAACAAAGAAAAAAAGATGAGAAATTTCAGGGGGAATAATTCAGGGGAGGGAGCTTAATAAAGTGAATGCTTATAGCTTGGAGGGACACAAAATGACAGCAAAAAGTGCTAATATGCTTTAAATTGTCAAAGCAGAGAGATAAATTGCTTGACAATTAAACTATAATGATCAATCTGACAATATGAATAAAGAATGGATTTAAGGAAGAAAACAGGCAATTATAAAAGGGATTAAAGATGTGCGAATAGATTATTTATAAAGCCTGTCTGTTATACTTTGAGGGAATGATTTAATACTAGGGCTGTTAAAGTTAACGCGATAATAAGGCGTTAACGCAAATTTGATTTAACACCACTAATTTCTTTAACGCATTAACGCAACTTGTAATTTTTAAGTTGTAGCGGGCTCAGTTTTAAAGAGAGTGAAGATACTGGCATCATATGAAATTAGAAAAACCTAAAGAATCCATTGGTACCAACCATGTCATAGTAGCTTGTCGAGAAGGAGGCTAAATAATGCTCCAAACTGACGATACATTTTGGCGAGGAAAAGCAGGCATGGCCATTTTCAAAGGGGTCCCTTGACCTCTGACCTCAAGATATGTGAATGAAAATGGGTTCTATGGGTACCCACGAGTCTCCCCTTTACAGACATGCCGACTTTATGATAATCACATGCAGTTTTGGGGCAAGTCATAGTCAAGTCAGCACACTGACACACTGACAGCTGTTGTTGACTGTTGTGCTTGAGTTTGCCATGTTATGATTTGAGCATATTTTTTATGCTAAATCCAGTACCTGTGAGGGTTTCTGGACAATATTTGTCATTGTTTTGTGTTTTTAATTGATTTCCAATAATAAATACCTGTACGTACATTTGCATAAAGCATATTTGCCCATTCCCATGTTGATACGACTATTAAATACATGACAAATCTCCCTTTAAGGTACATTTTAAACAGATAAAAAATGTGTGATTCATTTGCGATTAATCGCAATTAGCTATGGACAATCATGTGATTAATCACGATTAAATACTATAATCAATTCACAGCCCTATAATACACTTCCTCTCTTCAGACAGGATACTGCAAGGCCTTTAGGCACAGACAGCAAAGGCCAGATCACCTCTGGATTTTCAGCTGGACTTTAGTATGGCTGGGGTTGATGGGAGGGCTGTGTGACGTGACATAAAGGCAAAGAGCACACACAATAAACACACAAAAAGGAAGGCAGAGAGACTACATACAGGTCTGGACACCAGAGGACAGAAAAAGAAACAATTGTTAAATTTTCAGCATGAAAGCTCGCTCTCACTCTCTCTTTGTGAATCTCGGACTCTCTCTCTCTCGCGCTCTCCGAGATAAACACACACATAACACACATTCACACACTGTCCCAAATGTATTTCTGCTTTACAGAACAAACACGTTACACACACATCATGTCTCTGCTCACTGAAACCACTCACTGGTGCAGAAACCTTTGCTCTGACTGTGTGTGTTTCCATCTGGCAAAACTAGACAACAAGACTGTTTTTTCATCCTCCTTGCTGCAGTGAAAACACTCGAGCACACACTAAAAAGGCTGAGGAAGCACATAAGAAAACAAGGAGCCATAATGGCCTCATGGACGATGTGAAATGCTTGATCAACTTCACCACAAAGATGGTAGGACAGTTTGTACCCTGAACTGATGTTGTTGCCATAACCACCGTGCTCTTTTTCTTTCTAGAGGAACAGTACAGCAACCGAGAAATGTTTTGATGTTAAATTGTTCATGTCTTCGGAGAGAAGAGGTAGGATTAAATGATCTGAGAAGCAGCTGAATAATGTTTCTATTAACAATTATTTATCCAGAATTTAGTTCCCATGCAGTGCTGTAAAGATCAGTGACGAGGACACTTTAGATCAGTGATTACCAACAAGCCATACAGCACTTGCCCGTTGTCAGGGGGTAAGATTACTGCTCAACTTATTTGGAAAAAACACAACACAACAGAAATTGTGATTTGATTAAAAAAATATACTGCAAATCCACATATTGAGGTGGCTGTAAGACCCGAACATTACATTTTGCATCTGAGAGTGTAAAAAGTAGCTAGCAAGCAATCAGGAAAGTTAAAACAGGTAGCTAAAAGTAATAAAACAGTCCAAATTGTTAGCTTAAAGTAATGAATAAACAGATGAAATACTAAGTTAAAAGTAATAAACAAACAGTTCAAATAGGTTGTAATGGGTACTGTTTGAAATAGCTAAAAGTAATGAATAAACAGAAAGATAATCAGCATATTTTATAATGTTGGAAGTTAATTGACATAATGCAGTTCAGTCAGCTTAAATTCCACTGCAAGTGAATCAAATTTCAGCTGACAGCTGCATGTCAGCTCCAAGGCAACGAGGTGATGATGGACACCTGACGGAAATATTTGGACCTTTCACTTAAATACCTAAAGACGTAAAACGAAACACAAACAAGTACAAAACCTCCAACATAAGCACCGAAAAACACCTTTACAGCGCTGCCTCTTCCAAAAAAGTGTGACTGACTGAGCTTTTAAATGTTTTAGTACAACGCAGTTTGACTTCATCAGACGAAATACCGACCAATAGATTGGGCTTTAATCTTCTGCTACTGAAAATGGCACTTTTGAGTCTTTCAGTTTGAGCGTTTTTGTAACACGTCACACTCCTGGAAACATCGATAAAAGGAGGTCTTCCCAGAGGTCCAGGGACTGGTCGTCGGTAAATGAGTTTGCTGTTGGCTCGATCGCCTTTCATCACATCTGACTTTCATCTCATTGCACGTCCGTCTGTCTGTCTGTCTCAAACCATCCAGTGTCAACACTGTGTGACACTCTGAGGCTGAGGGGAAAGAGACGAGGGAGCCAGAGACAGATAGACAGCGACAAGTACGGCAATTTGGAGGAAGGAGGTGGCGGAGGGGGGGGTTCAAATGTAAGCTGAAATGATGAAAGTCAACAGGATGAATAAGTGTTTTGTTTTTTTCCCCGCATATATGTAAGTGCATACGCCACCATTCAGTAGCCTAACACAGCCTGAAATAGATCAACTTGTTGGTTTAACACTACATAGTCAAATGTTATCTGTTTATCATGCATAAACATATTTGAAACTTTGCAAAAGACACATATACATAAAGAGAGAGAATCCAGGACAGCTGGGTTTTCAATTTGGCCACCTCAGTTTGGGAAAAAGTCTGTGTGAATGTGTGTGAGAGACAGTATATGTGTGAGTCTAGTTGAGTGTCGGTTTCATATTAACAACCTGATAAGTAATCACTTGTACAAGGTGATCTCATTAGGCTGAGATTTGTTTATACATGCATGTATGTGTGACGTAGCCTATTTTTTTACACTTCTATAGTCTTAAAGGTGCAGTGTGTAGGATCTGGTGGCATCTAAGGGTGAGGTTGCCAAGCGTGTAGGAGTACTACAATAGCTGCCGCAAAAACATGAAAACGCGACCTTATCTTGCATTGTTAGGTTTGTCCATTCTGGTCTACTGTAGAAACATGGCTCCGTGAAGAGGATCCGCTCCATATGTAGATATAAATGGTTCATTCTAAGGTAAAAAAAACACACAACAGTTCTTATTTTCAGGTGATTATACACAAAAATGAAACCTATTTATTCATATTATATTCCATTTATGCCAATAGATCCCCCTAAATGTTACACACTGTTCCTTTAAGGGCTGTCCACACCAAGAACGATAACTATAATCATAATATATAATTTGAAAAACTGTTCTAACTCAAGTGGATGGTGTAGTCCACACCACAACTATAACGACAGTGGCGAACAATATTGTTGAGATCACTTTGAGAGTGATTTGATGAACGATAGAAAACACTGACAGCCAATCAAAATCCATCCAAATTTACAGGGGCGTCATGGCCGACGCATCTGGAGCCGGCCCTTTAGTTATGTGAAAGAACAACCCAAGAGAAATGTATTATAAAGATATTAGACATGTATCAAACATATTTGCAGATTTTAAGAGTTATAGATTTGTTAGATTATAATGAACTACATGTATTATAGATTTAAAAAGGAGGCAGAGGACGAGAGTTTCACTCAAGAAACTGGAGAGATTATTTTGTCCAGAATTTACACATAGGCTTCACTTCTTATTCTGATGATGACACTGATATTTCTGAAAATATAAAAAGTTAAATGTTTGAAATATCGTCACAAAGCAGTCCAAAGTAAACTCTTAACCATAGAAATATGTTGCTTAATGACTCGAGTGTATACCACATGTGGGTTCTTGCAATGAGCAGGTAATACCACAACGTGGAAAAGGTGTATTTTGCTATGCTGTGGAGGACACCCAAAACAGACTGAATTACATAATTACAATGGATGGTTTTGGTCCCATCACTATTTTTCATAGGAGTTCAGTCTATGACTCCTCAGACATGCGTCGACCTTCGGGAACTTCAACAAAGTTTTATAAGTGTTATTGACGGGTATATTAACTCTAGACTGAGATCCAGATGGATTTAACTTGACTTTCTGGTTCCTTCTTGGACATGTGTCAAACAGCATATTAAAATATCATATTGTCTTCTTTTAAATATTATTCTTCCTTCCGTGAGATATTTGCATCAGTACAAATTGTCAGGGATATTGTTTATTAGCTGATGATTGATGCGGCTCACCAACGTCAACTATAACTTTCAGGGTCTTCGCCCGCACTCCTCTCAGTCCGTCCATTTCCGTCTCTTTGCACCTTTGTTTAGGCTATTAGAGAATTTTGCTGAAGTGCAACTCCCACTAAGTAAGGATTTGACTCAAGTCTTGTTCCGCTTGTTCCCAGAGGTCAGACTTAGTGGGTAAAAAGAGAGAGATAGATAGATAGATACTGTAGAGAGAGTGCTTGTTTGTGTGGTAAACTTGTGCCCTCATTTCAGAGTTGCAGTCTCAAAGTGCTGGCTCGGCTGTTCTGAAGGAAGGAAAAGAGTGAAGAGGCGCAGAAGGAGCAAGAGGACAGAGAACAACTTCGCCCAACGCTCAGAGAAGCAGGGGTAGGTCAATTATGATCACCTCCTCCGCCCTGCCCTCGTTTATTACTTCCTCCGTCTGGCTTGCTGCGTCTGTCAGACACTTTTAACCCTGCTGGACTAATAAGTAGGTGTGGGAGTTGACGTCAGCCTGAGGTTTAAGTATAGCTGACCGCGTTCAAGCTAATCAGGTTGGAAACTATCCCCAACAAGGCCACCACTACAGCAGAAACAAGTAATTAGAGAGGGGAATACTAAATGTTCACATGTACACAATATGTTTACAATGAGGCAAAACACACACAAGCATGCACGTACCTGAACACGAGCGGTTACTCTCTGAGGACAAAAAGAGCTGGTCCATGCAGAACAGAGAGTTATTACCAGAAACACTTATTTAAACAAGGAGGAGGGGAACGGTGGGATGAAGAGAGGGACGGAGGGAGAGAGAGATTTTGTGAATGCAATAACGCTCTTAATGGCGAGGAGAATATTAACAGGGTGTGGAGGCAGTCTCAAGGGCATATGCAAATTCAATCCAAAATGCAACTGTAGGTGGCGGGATGTGTTCGGTGAGCCTGTGTTTATCTGCAAAGAGTCGAGCTCCCTTAGAGGCCGAGTTAAGCATGATGCACATTACCGTGCATGCTCGGTCAGGGAGTAATGAGTCACCTTGAGAACACTTTGTAGGCTACTTCATTTTACAGTCTGTTGACTTTTCATAACATGTCAATTGAAATGAAATATAAAACACACATTAAGTGCATTGTTAATGTGCAGCTCTAATGGTGTGCAAAAAAGTGTGGTTACTTGGGCAAAGAGGATTTGGGATCCACAATACAGTGATTTAGTTAGCAGTATTTTAGTAAATTGGTAAGACAGTTGTGTGGACAATGTCTGTCTTTTTCTTGGTATCTTGAGTTGATTTCCCTATCTGCTTGATAAACAGTTAAATGGAAGGTACATAGGTTTGCAATGTAGCCCAGAGCTCACTTCAGCACAAAGCTCCCCCTCCTAATTTCCTAATTTGCAAAATGTTTTCATGGCTTGGTTCCCAGAACAAGAGGCCGACTTTCTCATTTAGATTCTTGTCTGAGAAATGATTCAGACCCCTGGTGTACTGTACATTATGAAACACATCTGCGCAGTATTCAGGTAATACATTTACCTTCAACTCTGATAACCTGGAGTCAGTCCGTCAATGTTCGTTCTTATTTTACCATCGCGTACCAGAACTTTAACCCAACCTTAACCAAAAGTTGCATAACTTGCCAAAGAGTGAGTCGCCATGTTTCCATTCAATTGTCAAGCGAATTTTAATCAAACTTTTGAAATGTCCCAAAAAAAGAAACGTGAAATAGGTGCCTTTCCATCAACTGGTTTGGAGCAAATAAACTCGGCTACAGCGTAGTTCGGTCAGAAGTTTGTGCTACAGGCTATGCAAGGCTGCAATCCACCAGAAAACACAGTAGAAGAAGTAGAGGTTGCGAACCGGAAACAAATGAGTCGGCTTGGTCATCTGTCAAATCCATGTACGAGAGAAAAGTGGAGAGAGGTCTTCAGAAATTTGTTACAATTAGTCAAGTTTTAGTTGTTCTTTCATGTCAGCTAATAATGATGAGATAAGATAAGATAAGATGAACCTATATTAATCCCCGGAGGGAAATTCAGGTGTCAAAGCAGCAACATCAGCAAACAGAGTGAATCACAGGAGAGGTAAAGGTATACAAAAATTATAAAGACAATAATAGAGATGTAAAAGATACAGAGTGAAGGGGTGAACAAAGTGTGTACAGTCCGTCAATAAATAAATGTAAAATGTGCAATTTTTTCTGAAAAAAAGTCTGAAAAAAGTCTGAAAAAAAGTCTGAAAAAAAACTCTGAAAAATGTCCGAAGAAAAAGTCTGAAAAAAAAGTCTGAAAAAAAAGATCTGAAAAATGTCCGTAAAAAAAGTCTGAAAAAAAAGTCTGAATAAATGTCCGAAAAAAAAGTCTGAAAAAAAAGATCTGAAAAATATTCGAAAAAAAAGTCTGAAAAAATGTCCGAAAAAAAAGTCTGAAAAATGTCCGAAAAAAAAGTCTGAAAAAAAAGTCTGAAAAAATGTCCGTAAAAAAAGTCTGAAAAAAAAGTCTGAATAAATGTCCGAAAAAAAAGTCTGAAAAAAAAGATCTGAAAAATATTCGAAAAAAAAGTCTGAAAAAAGTCTGAAAAATGTCCGAAAAGAAAGCCAGAAAAAATGTCCGAAAAAAAAGTCTGAATAAAAAGTCTGAAAAAATGTCCGAAAAAAAAGTCTGAAAAAATGTCCGTAAAAAAAGTCTGAAAAAAAAGTCTGAATAAATGTCCGAAAAAAAAGTCTGAAAAAAAAGATCTGAAAAATATTCGAAAAAAAAGTC
>CAKAKR010060705.1:0-43557 GCA_916700685.1 Adelosebastes latens
TCCCGATATCTCCCTGCATTGAGATGGCCTTCAATGATGACAAGCCTTGTTTTGCCAGTGAGGGAGATGCCCCCCCACACCATGACACTGCCCCCACCAAAAGCTGTTACTCCATCGGTGCAACAATCAGCATAGCGTTCTCCACGTCGTCTCCATACTTTGACCCTGCCATCCAACTTTCACAGACAGAACCTGGACTCATCACTGAACATGACATTCCCCCACATGTTCAGGTTCCATTGTGTGTGTTGTCGACACCAGCACAAACGGGCCTGACGGTGAAGGGCAGTCATTGCAGGCTTCCTGGTAGCCTTATGAGAATACACTGTTTACCATTGGCAGAGCATTTTGGCAAATTTTTCTTGGGCGCTACCCACATAATCAGCTGTGCTGCTCATCCCACAAATGCATGATCCTTACAAGTTGGACATCATTGCGAAGGTAAATAAACAGGCTTTCCAACCATGTAAAATACAATGACCATTAGCATTGTAACAACAGAGAAATAATCCACCAAACACAAGTTTCCGAACTTTGTTTTTCCAGTTTATATATATATATAAATACATACACATGAAAAACAGACATAAAATAAATTGTCTGTTTTAAAATGTTAAAATATTTCCTCTCCCTGCCTTTTCATCTATTCTAGTTTATCTTCTCTTTTCCCTCATTTTTCCTTCTCTTCTCCTCCCTCTCTTCTTCTTTACACATTTCTTCTCTTCTTTTCCCTCCTCTTCTCTTCTTGTCCCCTTTTTTTCTCATTTTCTCTTCTCTTCCCATTTTCTCTTCACTCCTTTCCTCTTTTTCCTCGTCTTTCAATTCTCCTCTTCTTTTTCCTTCTTTCCTCCTTTTCTCTTCTATTTTTCTTCTCTTCTCACATTAGTGTATTCCTTTTCCTTGCTCATTTCTCATTCTCTTGAGTGTCTAAATTGTTCAAAATATGTCCTTCCTCCATCATCACCATTATTCCCTGCTCTCTGTTTCCCTCTTCTTGTTCATCCTCTGTTCTCCTCCCTTGTTGTTTACATGTCCTCTTCATTCCTATTTCTGCTCAAGTCCTTCTCTTCTATTTTGACACCTTAATCCTTTCTTCTCCCCTTCATCTTGCCACCAATTTTCCTCTCCTCTACTTTTTACTCTCCTCTGATCTTTTCTTCACTTTCTCTCTTTATCTCCTATATTATTATTTCCCTTCTACTCTTTCACCATCTTGTTTTTGTGTTTCTCCCTTCGGTCCATTTTTTTCTTTTCCACTCCTCTCCTCTCCTCCCCTCCTCTCTCCTCTCCTCCTCCGACCCCCCTGCTGTTTGTTTGGAGTCGATCTGTTAAGTAGAAGATGCCCCATGTGGTGGGAGACATAGAGGAGGCGCGTGAAGCCGATGTCCGTTCATCAGGCTGTCAGAGGCGAGAACGCTATCATGTAAAGCGAGCATGACATCCAGCCAGCAGGAGAAGATTACGGCTGTAATTGAGACTCTCTCCTCCATCTTCCCTTCCTCCTGGCTCCTTCATCTTCTCACTTTATCCTGCTGCTTCAGCTCCTGCCACCCCAGATGCAAACAACATAAGGAATATAAACCCAAACAGAATTCAATGCGAATGTAACGACAAAAAAAGTCAAGTTTTATCCTTTCCACAATCCCTTTCGTTTCCCACAAAAAGCTCACTTGAACCCCTCAGAGTGTGTATGTTGTTTTGTGTAGACAATAGGGGATTGTGTTGTTCACGCTGCAGACAGAGCCAGTAGCCTACTCACCGTCTTTATTATTCTGTTCAAGCCCTTTTGCATTGACAGAGGCTGCTCTCTACAAGCCTCTCTTGACTCTTTTCATTCACATTTATATACTGTATGTCTCTAAAAGGACATTGGTATGAAATTGCTTTAAATAGTATTACATCAGTTGTGAAGATTAAATACTAAGAGCAAACGGAATACAATATGATGGGAGGAAATGGTTGTATAATTGCAGAGTCAGACATGGGCGCTCGGGGGCATTTAAAGTATAAATATCGTATGTATACCTTTAACAATGGATAGTGTAGTATGTGAACAGGGTATAATTATCACTAGCTCTGCAGTTGCCTTCAGCTCCACAGGTGGTTATGCTGCATTCACATGGAATCAGGCAGGCGGCAAACTGGATATCATGTTAGTGGATAATAGACGACATTGCTGTCCAAAGTATTTTTAACTTTAACTTTAACTGTTATGTAGCTCCCTCGCACCAGAGAAAGTTGTTTGAGTTTGCATTAGAATATTAAGAGAAAGCTGCATTTTATAGCCGCATGCATTGCTAGAATATACGTAAAATAGTAGGCACAAAATAATTTTATTTAATATATTTTATTTCTTCACCATAGCAAAATATCGTCATGCATGTTTCCTTTTTCGTTTGTTGTGTTTATGTAAGTTTTTACTTAGTTTACGTACTTATTTTTAGCCCAACCATGATGTTTTTAATGATCCTGAGGGAAATTCAAGAGAAAGTTCGGGGAAATACACATCATTGCTTTCTTTTCAGGAGAAGATTAATACTGCTTTCATGTCTGTATGGTAAATATGTAGCCTGAGTAATACACTGTAATTCATATATATCCCACAAAATCAATTTACTTGTAGTCCATGTAATCGTGAAAAGAGCGACAAAAACTCCATGCAGGGAGGAGGTTTCGGTGGATGGGTGGGTCAAAATACACCGGACTTTGACCCAGGAGACCGCTGTTTGTACCCCGTGTGAAACTACAAGTCAACGTTGATTTATTCGTCACGTAACTTCCGTACTTAAGTTTAGCCATGACCTTTCCTACACCTAACTAAGTTTGTTGCCTAAACCTAACCAAGTCGATTGTTTCCTAAACCTAACTACGTAGTTTTGCAGCTTAAACCTTACCAAGTTGATCTTTTCCTAAACCTAACTACGTAGTTTTGCAGCTTAAACCTAACCAAGTCGATCTTTTCTTAAACCTAACTAAGTAGTTTTGGTTTTGTTGCCTAAACGGAAGTTTATTTTGAAAAGACTGGGGCGGAAATTGACATGTGCGCTATGTGTTGCTGGACATTCATAGGAAAACGCAGAAAAATTGAGGAATAACTTTTTATAAGATGTCATACAAACCGCTGTATGAGGATACGTTGCACTGATTAACATGTTGTATCTTGTTTGTTTTATCCGTACAAACACCTTAGTTTTTGCTGTTTTACCGGAGGTTAGGTGCTGGCATGAATGTACTTCATTTGACGTCAGTAACGTCATCTCTTCCCTCGTCTCCCTACTGGACAAAATATCGCATTACATTGAGATGTCATGAATGGAATATGCAGGACGAGCAGAGATAGGAAAAAAAGGACACATAAAAGAAAGACCAGCATAAGGATGTATGTTACATGACAGTTGACAAAGGAAGTCATTGTTGATCACGCAGCAGCAGTAACTGCTTGCATCACTCTCTGAACTGAATTTTTGACACAGTTTTTTGGGGGTTTTCTTTTTTACAAATGAATGATTTGTCATCTTCAATTGCTGTTTGTTGACGTCTGACCTCTCTGTACACGCAGTTCTAGGGTGATAGTGATAGGTCAAGAAAAAGAATAAGACTACAATCCCATATTTTTTAAAAAAGAGATCTGAATCACTCCTTTATGTGTGTATTTGTCCAGGCAGGACCAAAAGGTGACCAATACATTTGTTAGTTGCCTGCACAAAGAAACACACACACACACATATACCGTATAATCAAATGTTTTGCAACACCTGCCCGTTACATACAGTGTGTGTTCAGTTTACAGGACACACAGACGCACCCATTTACACATACGGTTAAACATTCACACAGCTGACTGTGTTTACTTTTCCGTGGATTAGACAGGAAGACCATGTGTGTTGTGTTTTCAATCACACAATCAAACACAAACACACACACACACACACACACACACACGCACACACACACAGAGGGCCATCATAGAATGTAATTGCACACACTATTGGTGTATTGTTGAAATAGAAAAAGGAGGACTAAACAAAGCAGAGGGTGATAAAAGACTTGATCTCTCATGCGCACCTTTCTCTCTTGCAATAGAAACACTGTTGTCAAGGTGCTGTCGTGAGTAAACATCTGTTACTCAATCCAACTTGATTGCTGCATTCCAGGTGGAGTTTGCAAATCAAGGGTTTACTATGATGTAAGAGCTGTTTAGTTGTACACTAGTGCTTCCAAACGTTTTCACATCAAGGACCCCTAAACTGACACAAATTAGATCCCCATTTGAATTGAGATTTTGTATCAGGGTCCCCTTCTGATAGGATTTTTGCTTTTAGATGTTTTATTACAGAAAGTGTATGCAACCCATGACCAAAATAGTACATTCTGTCATTGTGTTAAGGCTTTTGCACGGAGCCCCCCTAAGCCCCTAGGAGAATTTTTTTGAATATTTTTCCCATTAAAAATTCACCAAAATTATGCAAAAGCAATATTTTTCCAAACTAAGTATTTTAGTACAACTATGAGGAGACCATTGATGTGTGAAGTAATTGTTATGGTACTACACTGTATAATAGTGAAGTTATGGAATATTTTTATAGCATCTCTTTTTTCGACGTTGCACTTTGTAGACGGTCCCTGAATGATTGGAAGAAGTGCACTATGAAGTAACTCGAAGGAAGGAGTTACCTATGTGGAGGGAACGAGTTACTAACTTGAGGGCACGAATTTAATAAACATTTTCTACAAGGGGTCTAGGGGGGCTCCGTACTTTTGCACACCAAATCCATATATATATATATATATATATATATATTTTGTATCCGTTATCCGATAAAAAACGTTACGCACAGAAAGCTTGCGCAATGAGTCCGATGTGTTTTATTATTCTATTTGTTTCCGAAAATCCACAATACAAGACAAAACTTAATTAACTACATGCGTGCAATGGATAGCACTAGTCCCAAACAGGGCTAATGAATGACTGACATTACCAAGAAGCTATCATTTAGCTGCCTAGAGCACAATCACTATGGTCTAATCTTTCATACATCCTCTGTTTTGCAACTATCCCCGATTCCAAGCTGTTCTGCAATCACCCGCCACAATCTACCTTTCAATACTGCATCTCTGTATTCTTTACTTTGTTTGTCGTTAAGTGTTTGGTGCTGGGAGAGAATGTTTATCAGATGCCATTTTGGATGATGACGTTGGCACGGACGGTGGCCAAAGAGGAGCGGTCAAACAACTCTCTTTTGGCTTTTGGTGGGTACAACGAAATGCAGACAATCGCTATTTATTTTTAAGTGTGGGACAATCGGATTCCGCTATGGATAATCATGCGATTAATCATGATGAAATATATTAAGCGATTGACACCCCTAATTAAAACACAAACCCACATTACACATACACAGACAGCCAGAAGGACACACACACGTGCAAATGCACATGGTGTTCAGCACACGTAAACACTGTCTATCAAAACAGCAGCTCATTGTGAAATCATTTCCTCCAGCTTCCTCTCCTGTTAACAGTCAGACCCAGGCTGAGGCGGAGGGAAAAAACAACCAATGGAAGGCTCTATACGCTTGCTTTCCCACGATCCCTCTGTCCCTAGCCTTGAATCGTCAGAGACAGATGAAAAAATAAGCCTGAAGTTATTCAAAACCACAAGCTCTCATGAACGCACGCATGTGAACGCATGGGAGAGACAGAAAGGTGAATGGTAATTGGTCACGACACTCATACGGTGCACATGCAGACATGCATTCTCACACATGTTGAGCCTTTCACAGCCAGTACTGCCAATGCTGTTCTATGCAGTATTGCAAGTGAACAGAGAACATTTCAAACACTCCGAACTTTCTTTTAATAAAAATAAATATCTTTCTTTTAAAAAACATGACATGTTGGAATACTTTCAATATACTATCTATCAAATATATTAGTCATTTTAAGGATAGTTATGAGGAACGCTTAAGAACTCATGGTACAACTGATTCATCATATGTCATTGTCAGCTTTGAACTGTTTGACCCTAGATGCTTATCAGTCAGTGTCTGTAAAGCTACATTAATCAATATTTTCCATAGACTGTAGACCTATAAAAAAGTGGACGTAGTCACCATGACGTCACCCATTGGTTTGTGGACTGACGTTTTGAAGTCTTGAGTTCGGCATTTTGGCCAACGCCATCTTGGTTCTTTGCAACCAGAAGTGACACGAGTACAACCGAACGCTGAATAAGACATTTTTAGGCGACCAAAATGTTACAATTAACTTTCATGAACTGAAAACACACTTTGAAAGGGTTAAAGTTGTAAGACGAAACACGGACAGCTCCCAGACCGGACAATGCCGTGGTAGCTACCTGTAAATCAAAAGGTAGCCACGCCCTAAAGCATCCCCTGCTTTATGGTCTATTTGACTCTAAATGGGACCATAATTTACTAAATGGACATCTTGCTGTATTGAAGAAGACTCGAAACTAGCGGAGGAGACCATAAACTCATGTTACGATGTTTACTGAGGTAATAAATCAAATGGGAAGTAGGAGAAGTAGAATATTTCCTTTGGGGTTTGGTGGACACCAAAATCGGAGCTAAAAGGAGAGTGAATGTTGCATTTGCTTTCATCAAGTGACCAGAAACACAACTCCAAATGAATGAACTGCTTGCAACTTACAAACACAAAACTTGCAACCTATGAAGAGGATTGGTGAGGAAACACTGCTTCACCCTAAAGGGCCACAAGCTACCAAGGTTAGGAACCAATGCCTAGAGCCACTCCAAGACTGGAACAGTTGATCTTGTGTTCACAGCTCACCTCTAAGCTTAGTTTGTCAAAATAAAATATTTGGAAGTGCTAAAATGCATACTCATTTTCAGGTTTTAGGACTCATTCCTGTAGTACTCTATTTGCATTGCAGTCAATACAGACTGCCGTACACATGACACACCAAAAGCAACAAAGGAGTTGTTATTGCACGTGAAATTACCTACAAATTACCGTGTCATTCATATGCCATTCGGTGAGACTGGGTTGTGAGTTCATATTAAAACTGCTTTGGATTGCTGATCATTTCAGTTAATCACTGACAGTCACAATGTGGGTGAAGAGGACAGGAAAATGAGCGAGGGGTGCATTTGAGAATAGGAGGCGACAAAAAAAGTGGCATAATCATCTGATGACCGAATCATTCACGGTCAGAGGATCCATTAGGTTCAGTGTACTCACTTGACTTACTCATTTGTTCAGTGTGTGCATGCTGAGGACTTTACTGAAAGCAAATGCAATGTCCTCATCTGTACTCTGACTTTTCCTTCTTGTCATTCTCCAGTGTGAATATTAGTCGACATGTCGTACAGTCAGCAGGTTCATGAAACTCAAGAGACCCACAAAGAACAAAGCTGCTGTACTTGCCAGCACTATCAGCAGACAGGAGAATGTTCTGAGGGTGTTAATGTAATTTTCCACTAGATATCTTTAGCCTGAACAAAAGATGAAGCTGTCCTTAACTCTGGCTGTGGGAACAGACTTTCTATTTTTAAACAATAACTGATGTTTTTTGGAGCCCCTTTGGGGCAGGGGATGTTACAAACACAGCATTCACCTTTTAAGTTGATACGGCAACCAGCTGCTTAATTACACAACTAGCAGACATGGAGCACCGTGCCATTTGGAGTCATGTCTCTGGCCACCTGATGAATGTAAGTCCAGTATTCACTCTCTTTTAGCTGTTTTTGGTCAATACCTTTATTTTAACAATGGATTAAATAACTATTTTGTAATGTGAAAGGGGTCCCTCATAGTGACAAACTCAGCTATGTTGGTTTTCCCTAGGCTTCAGTCCAATTTACGCTACAAAATGACAGTGTGAGTCTTTGCCTCTGCCAGATGTTTGACATGGAACATGAGATTCTTTCTGCCCGCAGATCAGCTTGGCCTACAAAAAATGATGTCAGGTTTCCACTCTGCACAGAACCCAACTGTGTAGTAGAAAGGAAATGAACCCTTCCAATCATGAGCCATATTTAGCATCACAAATCAATTTTCCAGCTACCTATCCATCCATCCATCCCTCCATTTACCCTGCTACCAATGATCCATTCGTGCATCCATTCATCAACCCATTCAATCATCCATCCATCCATCCATCCATCTGCAACCAGTTATGAAAACTGATCTGAGCTAAACTACATCTTATTTCTGGTCTCTTATCCCAGCGCCACTGTCAGGCTGTGAGATGGTTGTGTTTAATCATTTTATTGCAGTTATATATTTCGGGTTGCTGTGTTTTGAGTTGCATGCAGTTTTAAAGCTATGTCATACTAGCTTGACAGGAAGGAGCTTAAATAACACTCCACACTTGCGCTAAATTTTGGGGGAGTGTCAGTGTTGCCGACTTGGCAACTTTATTGCTAGATTTAGGGACTTTTAGAGCTAGTGCTGCTACATGTAGCTACTTTCATTGGAAAAGAGTTGGTAAAAGCTGTGTTTTTCGGTTGGATAATTTTTAAAATCTAGCATACTCTTGCTGGTTTCTCAACATTACCAAGTAGATTTAATGAGTAAACCTAAGGTACCAACAGTGTCTTACTAGCTTGTCACGAAGGAGACTAAATAACGCTCCAAACTTACGCAAAATTGTGGCGAGGAAAAACTGTCATTTTCAACGGAATCTCTTGACTCAAGATATGTGAATGTAAATGGGTTCTCTGGGTACCCACAAGTCTCCCCTTAACAGACATGCCCACTTTATGATAATCACATGCAGTTTGGGGCAAGTCATAGTCAAGTCAGCACTCTGACAGCTGTTGTTGCCTGTTGGGCTGCAGTTTGCCATGTTATGATTTGAGCATATTTTTTTATGCTAAATGCAGTACCTGTGAGGGTTTCTGGACAATATTTGTCATTGTTTTGTGTTGTTGTGTTGATTTCCAGTAATAAATATATACATACATTTGCATAAAGCAAGCATTTTTGCCCACTCCCATGTTTTGTCACATTTTGAACGGATAAAAAATGCGTGATTAATTTGCGATTAATCACGATTAACTATGGACAATCATGCGATTCAATATTTTAATTGACAGCCCTAGCAGTTATACTATATATTTTGGGTTGCTGTGTTTTGAGTTGCATGCATTATATCTTATGTTAGTTATTTTGTTTTGCATGTAATTGTAATCACTTATGTTCAATCTTGTTGTGGGTTGCATACCTTTGTATGTATTTGTGTTGAATTCTAGTGTGTAGTTTCTGTTTGACCTTTACAAAGTTTTTTCTATAATTTTATCTTGTTTACCTTTCATCATTTTTTCGCAAGGCCTTGTTTTTATCTTTTTGAGTCATCCTGCCTGGTGCCACTTTTACTGAATAATTTATAAATAAATGATTCAACTTGAGTTCTGTCTCCTTTTGGGTCATTTCTACTGCTCACCCCTGCTATTACAAAAAACAAAGAACCTCTCAGCTCACACCATTATGAGCTTTTGCTGGTCGAGTTGGTCCCTGTCGGGCAGTTCACTGGACTGTACACACTGCAATACATCTCAATAATGAAGAATCAAATAACGCAGGACAGGATATTGATAAGCAAAGCAAATTCATCAAAGGAAGCAATGGAGAGCATCCCCTCGTTTATGTCTCTATAAACGGCCACAGCTGCCGTCAGCTTAACTGAATTAGCACGGATGATGATGTGTAATCCCCAAACTCATCAATATTTGGTACCGTATAACTCGTCCACGGATTTGTTCCACTGTGTTGTCACCCCAGCCGTAATTTACGCAAAGAGCTCTTACGCCAATTAAAGCATAGAACACATTGATCCCTGCATACTACTGACTGTAATTTACAGTCATATTTGCCAACGTAATATTTGCCAACAAGATTGGAATGATAGTGTATATGTATTCAGGGGTTTCTTGTAATCCAGGGCGTCATTGGGTTACGCGAATCAAGCTTATGATGCGTAGTAACAGATGTTGTTGTTTTAGTGCAGCGGGGCGGACGCACGTGTTGCACACGCGTCCTCTTTCCTGTTGGCGAGTAAACAAACAGAAAACGCTTCATTAAGGTACTACCTGCTGTTGCATTGATGTAGTGACTGCTAAATATATTTCTTTATTTATTTTGAAGAGTTTACCTCTTCCCGTAAAACTGTAAACAACGGGAAAATACACATGGGAGTCACAGTGACCGGTGCATGGCAACTGCATCAACACGACAACAAAACAGTCATTTCCATAAACAGGACATGATCATTAAAATGATAACAAAAAAAAGACATTAAAGACATGATTAAAATATACAAGGACAGTAATGAAAATAGAAATTGCAGAATGGTCCGCCTCTCCAAAAAACGACGTACATTATTTCAAGATAGATTTTAAGGTAAATTGATTAAATAGTATTATGTTATGTCTGATTTTAGTTATTTTTGGCTTGCTGTCACTATTATTTCTTTCTATTACATAGAACAATGTACAATGTTATGGCTGCTTTCTCTCTCTGATAAATTCACTGTATTTATATAGTGTTTAGGGGGCATTACCTAGGCTAATACCTTCCCTTATATGGTGTTTAGGGAGCGTTACCTATGCTAATACCTTCCCCTTATATAGTGTTTAGAGGGCGTTACCTATAATACCTGCCCTTATATAATGTTTAGGGAGCTTTGTCTATGCTAATACCTGCCCTTATATGGTGTTTAGGGGGCGTTACCTATGCTAATACCTGCCCTTATATAGTGTTTGGGGGGCGTTACCTATGCTAATACCTGCCCTTATATGGTGTTTAGGGGGCGTTACCTATGCTAATACCTGCCCTTATATAATGTTTAGGGGTAGTTACCTATAATACCTGACCTTATATAGTGTTTAGGGGTAGTTACCTATAATACCTGCCCTTATTTAATGTTTAGGGGGCATTACCTAGGCTAATACCTGCCCTTATATAGTGTTTAGGGGTAGTTACCTATAATACCTGCCCTTATTTAATGTTTAGGGGGCATTACCTATGCTAATACCTGCCCTTATATAATGTTTAGGGGCATAACCTATGTTAATATTGACTGACTAGATTTAGGAACTTTTAAAGTGAGTGCTGCTAGCTACTTTCATTGGAAAAGAGTTGGCAAGACTGGCCTGGATTGTTTGGTTGGATACTTTTTTTAAATCTAGCATACTCTTTGCTAGTTTCTCAGCATTACCAACCCTAGCTTTAATATAGAAGCAATAATCATGCCCACTTTACGCTGCTCTGTCACCTTTTGTCTGTACAATTATGTCCAGCACCATAGAGAGGACATTGTCAGAAAGTGTATACCATTATCCCCATTTGTACAATTGTTCACATCTTGTCCCTCTCTTGGAGACAGCAGGCTTTTTTCTCCGCCTTCTAATGGGGGCCTTTTAGAAAAGGTATACCATTTTTGACTTTAGACGTGGTGGGACGACCTATATGACCTCATTCATTTGAAGCATACTGACACCTTTCTTCATCTATTTCCTCCACCTTCCCCGTCGTTCTAAAAAACCCTGGGCTATAATTCATCACACAAGTTCACTTCTCTTGCTTTCTGCTTCCTCCCCCCCTCCTAACCTCTTTCCATCTTTCCTTCCATAAACTCTCTCCTCTGCTCCATCCTCACCCCCTCCCTCCACCGTCATTACGGCGTTAATGAGGCGAGCTGCGATTGAGCTCTGTATGTAAACAAAGAGTTTCCCTGTCACCGTGGATCGATACGGCTGATGAGTGCCGCGTGATCGTAGCAGCAGACTGATGGGAAATGACAAGAATGTGGGATCATTAACATAAAGGAAAAACAACTCCTTCATGCGTCAGTCATAGACGCTGAAATGGGCATTTCCATCAAACAAGTCAAGTTAATGTAGCAGTCTTTTACATATTTAATAAAGCATGAATCAGCCATAAATGAATTATAAATAGATTCTGGAGTGCAGTTATTACCACTGCAGTCCTTCTTAAAAATAATGACACCAACTTAAGAAAGCCTTGACATTTAACATTTACAGTCTCCCAATGAATATATTAAAAGTGAGACCTTACAGTTACATAACATGGAATATATTCTCCCATTAAGACTGAAGAAGTGACAGAAGAAGAGGCATCAACTTCCTCATCTTTTCCTTGTCACCGAGAGACATGCGTCACCTCTCTGTGGGAGACTCTCTTCAGTCCGCCCAGGGAGGGAGATTAATATGGTTTTTCTAATTTGATCATAGTAATTTTATGAGTCTGTCAACGAGAGGCCTCTGCAGCAGTGACGGAGGCTGGTTCGCAAAATGGCCTTTAATTTTGGCTGCCAGTCTGAGGAAGAGGATGAGTCACAGCGAGCACAGATCGGCGGCGTTCGATCAGTTGGCCCGCTGTTCTTTGCTGGAGGAGTTAGCTACACAAACACATATAATATGCATTTCCCTTCTTATCATGCCTTTATATTCCTTTATACTCTCAATGGCCCTCATGCAGGAAGCAATATACGGACAAATGTCCTCTTATTTTTGTTCATACCCACGATTTGTTTTTATTTTGTTAGTACCCATTGATTTCTTGGAAATACCTGCCCTTATATAATGTTTAGAGGCTTTACCTATGCTAATACCTGCCATTATATAGTGTTTAGGGGGCGTAACCTATGCCAATACCTGTCCTCATATAATGTCTAGGGGGCATTACCTATAATACCTGCCCTTAGTGTTTAGGGGGTGTTACCTATAATACCTGCCCTTATAAATTGTTTAGGGGGTGTTACCTGCCCTTATAGACTGTGTAGGGGGTGTTAGCTATAATACCTGCCCTTATATAGTGTTTAGGGGGTGTTAGCTATAATACCTGCCCTTATATAGTGTTTAGGGGGTGTTAGCTATAATACCTGCCTTTATATAGTGTTTAGGGGGTGTTAGCTATAATACCTGCCCCTATTGTTTACCTATGCTAATGGGAGTTACTTATGCTAATAATAAACTATCAGCCACACGCCTTCAATTTATGATTGAGTGGGATTCATCATTCAGCACAGCTGGAACCTGTGTGAGAGCAGATTTGGATGGTAAAGAACGTTTGGTGCATCTAGAATTGACTTATCTTATTTTCAAGAGAAAATATAAGAGAAATTTAAGAGAATGTTGCTGCGTGAGGCCCAATAACTTGGAAAAAAAAGTCCAATGGCTCTCGCTCACTCACTCCTTGATTCAGTTGCTCACTTAATGACTTTTACATTGACTTGCTGACTTTTTCACTCAGACATTCAAATACTGACTTCTTTTCCCGGCAGTGACTTCACTAAAGCAGGTCTCTTCCTCCTGCTATACCTCCCTCCTCTCTTTTTCTAGCACACATTACAAAGTACACTCACTGGCTGCCATGTGCCTGAGCATGAACTGGGCATAAATCAACACCCCATGGACACACACACACACACACACACAGACACACCTTTAACTCTGTCCAACCAAGACTGATCCAGGGCAGGAATCCACATATAAACAAACAAACACTTTGTCCCGATTATGCAAGGACATTACACAAACTGTAACAACGGTGCTGCTCCTCCCTGTGGAACTAGTTTTTAAACATATGACTGCTGAAAGCAAAATGTATGTTGCTTACCTACGTCAGTGGTGGTTTAGTGAATATGTGTGTTGTGTGCATGACGGGAGGAGTGGCAGACACCCCTGTTGACTGAGGGGCCACATTTCTGCAGGGGAAAGGAGCCGTACGGAGCTGCCATTGTGCTCTTGCACAGTGTAGAACTTATTACTAAGAGTCACATACAGAATGTAGCAAAACACTCACAGTGTGATTGGACAGGAGAACAAAGAGCTGGATTTCATTTCATGTTATAGTTATGGCTGTTTCTTTTTTTTTACATCTTTAATTTTTTTGTACTCAGGCAGTATACATTACCTTATCAAAGAGTAACATTGTAATTGTGGTCCATTATAGATTCAATTTAATTTACATTTCATCATGTATTGCATGGTCAGCTCACAATGTATACAATTAACCCGATCTCAATAGCACGACATTACAAGGTCATTTCTCGTGTCATGAGAATGCAATTTGGCACAGTTGGGTTTAGGCGACAAAATCACTTAGTTAGGTTTAGGAAAAACATCATGGTTGGGCTTAAAATAGATATGTAAACTAAGTAAAATATGTAAGGAAACAACCAAAGTCAAATATGTCACAAACGTCACTAACTTCAAAATACCTCTTTGGGACATGAACACCGGTTTGCTGGTTGACAGTCATGTGTTTGTTTGACCCGACCACATCCCCTCCCACCCACCATAAGCAGTCGTTCTCTTTTTTTATTCTATATCACTAGCTCTGAGCGTAGCATGCTTGCACTTGCATTTATCTGTTTGACATGCAAACTATGTAACATTATATATTAGATTTGTAGCTTGAGTGTGAGGGCAAAAAAAGGTGACTGAGCATACTGATGAACAGTGGAGAGAGGAATTATGCTGCAGAAGTGGTTGTTGAGGCATTTTGCTGGATATTTGGGTCATTTTTTTGTTTTTCTCTGTCCAACTGGGTCACTGTTGGAATTAATTATAATGGATGTGAATCCAAACTGGCATGCTCTGTAAAAGAGACAGCTACAAACTATTCAGAAAACCCCAAAAGGGGGGACTGTTCAAAACATAGATTTTCAGTGGAGTAGTCCTTCAAAGTTATAATCAATAGGATTTCAGTCCTTGCTCATTTGGCTGTTTCTAGTGGTCACAGCTGTGTTTGAGCAATAGAGCTCTGATCCAGCTGTAGGAGAGTGAACAGTAAAAAGTGAGGCTGATGTCAATGAGGTGAGATAACAAACAATATGCTGGATTGTATACATGCATTGTTTCCTGAATCCAGCACAGCAATGGCGGACTCCGCCACTAGCAATGGAAACTACTGTATAGAGAGTTTACAGAATGTAAATTGTATCTATAGCTTTGTTCAATTTCATGGAAATCTTAAGGATTGTAGCTTTAAAGTTCTTGTGTTAGAACATATTTAGCTTTTCATTCCAGTGAAACGGAATATTTGAGTGTTGCACAGTTCAAGAGAGATTTAAATAAAATCCTTTGCATTTGATTGGACCACTAAAAAGAGGGCGGGTTTAGAATGTACTGTAGCACGTCGCTAAAAGTTGCAGATTGATTGATGGATGGATGTCATGATATTGATTGAAATTGGTTGGTACTATCTTACGTAAGCACATATGTCATATTTTGTTTTACAGGAAGAAAAGGTGATATATATATTTTTAGTATTTTTTTGCATGTATTGTTAAATAGGTGCACAAATGCACCTGGGGAGTTGATCTAAAAGGGTTAAAAAGGCATTTTTTATTTAATTTCAACTTTAACGTAACAGGCTCACTCAATGCAATAGTTTATAGTAAAAAACAGATGGATCTACGATTAAAAAATAATCATGTTAAAGCAATATTTGCAGAGGGTTAGAGTTAGGGTTAGCCATGCCTGTGTTATTGTAAAGTAACAACCACCACCACACATTACCGACCATATTCTACACAGTGGTCATCTGTGGCTTTATAGTCCCTTGCTGTTTTGCTACTTTTCTGGGAGGAAAATGATATTGGCTCTTGAGGAAATGCGTGGGAGCTTTTGGATTAAAATTCAAAAGACTGATTCAGCTTCTCAGCGTGAATACCTCTTCAAAAATGAACAAAGGGAACATTGAAATCCATCCAAAAGAGTCTTAAGCATAACAAATTAGAGCTACTGTATGCTGTGTCACTTTTCATATCAAGGGATAATCTTTGGGATTTAGTCAGCAGATTTGAGTGAGACACACTTTATTTATTCTTTGTAAAAACCTGAATGAAACAGAAGTTGGGGGATGGATTGCTAACTCACATACTGTTTCTAGGTAATTGTAGCTCCATGTGAATAGGTCAGTTGTCATTACAGGAAGGGAACATATTGTAAGTGGATTTTTTTGTCACATTTAACTTTGCTCAACATCTCCCGGTGCTGGTTTCCGAAAGGAAGCGGCAAAGAGTATAGAAGCAGAGACAAAACTCTGGTGCTTTTTTAACAAAAGCCGCTAGCTGGCGCTGCGGTAGCGCTGTCGCCATTTTGGACTGAAAACGTCAATGAGTCTGTGGTCATGGATGTACAGTATATAAAGAGACGTCTGTAATTCAGAGGATCATTTTTTTTAAGGTAAATCAACTTCTCAGTACGAACACTTAGATAGCCCTCATTTAAAGCTTGTACCGTGGTGGATGTATTAACGTCTCTGTTCCCAAACAACCGGCTATCGGCCAGTAGCTAGTAGCGCTAGTAGCATGACATAAACAGAATTTAATGGAGTTGTAGGCTATTTACTAACACGCAGGGCAAAAGTATAATAGTTTTATTGTTCAACACAAGACATTTCGGTTGAGACATTAAATATGACAATAGAATAGAAATAATTTTGTTTTACTTTTGTACGGCACTTTGTAGGCGGACGTTTTACTGGCATCCAGTAGTTGCTTTCAGTCCAATATGGCGGAAGCGTAGCTTTGCTGCTGGACGCTGATGTTGCAATGGAACGACCGACTGGCAGTCACCTCATCTATCATCTCTACCAACAACACTTGACCTTCAGTGTTTGACCTTCTTATTGTCACTGTTCCTCTATTCGTCCTTATTAGACACATAGTTGAAGTGGTGCTCTGGCAGAGCACCCACAAGGTGATCAACTCTCACTGGACAAGAGGTACAACAATTTGAGTCTTAGATAAATGCAAGGATTCGGAGAAGCAAGAGAAAAGAAAATTCTTTTACATAACCCGACATGAGACACATCCCATCATGTCTCGATTGCTGGTAAAGACAAACATTACTGTACGTCAGACCTTGAAGAGACACAGGATGATACTCCTGCCATCACTGTTGAGTTCCTGTTGCATAACACACAGTGAATCACAGTGTTGCTGAGAACGCCCACATCTGCAGGTGAATGGTCCATCTCTGATACTTAATGATGCACTCTCATTAATTGCAAAGTTTCGAAAGTACACTCAACGAGGCTCTCACTGTCGTCAAATGCTTCAATTTTATGCAAAATCTGTTTGATCATAAATCATGGATGGCAAATGTAAAGTCAAAGTGAAAATAAATTTCATAATTGCTGAAGAAATTGGTATATTTTTGGTGCTTTGTTTATTCACAGGGATTTGACCTTTGACCACCAAAATCTAATTAGTTCATCTTTGAGTCAAGAGTTTGAAAATTTGAAGAAATTCCTTTAAGGTGTTCCTGAGATATCACATTCACGACAATGGGATGGACGTGAGGTCACAGTGACCTTGACCTTTGACCACCAAAATCTTATAAATTAATCCTTGAGTCCAAGTGGACGTTTGAAGAAATTCCCTCCAGGCGTTCCTGAGATATTGCGTTTATGAGAATGGTACAGATGGACGGACGGACGGACTGACAGCCTGAAAACATAATGCCTTCAGCCACAGTTGACGGCGGTGCGGAGGCATAAAATGGGGAGATAGTATCTTGTTTCTACGTTTGTAGGCTATACAGGCCTGTGACGTGCTCCAGTCAGTAAGACGAGGCAGAAGCAAGTTTATTTTTATGGTACCTGCAACAACAAGGCACTTCAAAGTGCTTTTTATAAGCCACGGAGGTTGAAAGCACGTCCCCTACCGTAGCAAGACTGGGCCTCAACTGTCAGTGAACTGCTGCCCACACACAGACTCCGAGCTCAGAGACTGACTCCAGTTTGTACCAGCAGTATGGTTTACATTTACTTACACACAAAATGAGGAGAATTCAAATTTCAGTTTGACTTTTATGTTATTCAATTAGGCTGCTGATCACATTTTTAAATGACTAATTATTAGGGCTGTCAATCGATTCAAATATTGAATCGTGATTAAATGCAAATTAATCGAACATTTTTTTATCTGTTCAAAATGTGTCTTTAAAGGGAGATTTGCGAAGTATTTAATACTCTTATCAACATAGTAGTGGGCAAATACGCTTCCTTTATGCAAATGTATGTATATATTCACTAATGGAATTCAATTAACGACACCAAACAATGACAAATATTGTCCAGAAACCCTCACAGGTACTACATTTAGCATAAAAATTATAAGCTCAAATCATAACATGGCAAACTGCAGCCCAACAGGCAACAACAGCTGTCAGTGTGTCAGTGTGCTGACTTGACTATGACTTGCCCCAAACTGCATGTGATTATCATAAAGTGGGCATGTCTGTAAAGGGGAGACTCGTGGGTACCCATAGAACCCATTTTCATTCACATATCTTGAGGTCAGAGGTCAAGGGACCCCTTTGAAAATGTCAATGCCAGTTTTTCCTCGCCAAGATTTAGCGTAAGTTACGAGCGTTATTTAACCTCCTTTGCGACAAGCTAGTATAACATGGTTGGTACCAATGGATTCCTTTTTTAGTTTCATATGATGCCAGCCAGCTTAAAAAAAACTGAGCCCTCTACAACCTCCAAAAGATAGATTGTGTTAATGCATTAAAGACCTGCAACGAATCCTGGTTGAGGAATGGAACGCCATCCCACAGCAACGTGTTACCCGTTACCCACATAATCAGCTGTGCTGCTCATCCCACAAATGCATGATCCTTACAAGTTGGACATCATAGTGAAGGTAAATAAACAGGCTTTCCAACAATGTAAAATACAATGCCAATTAGCATTGTAACAACAGAGAAATAATCCACCAAACACAAGTTTCCAAATTTTTTTTCTGAGTTTTGTACATTTCTATTCGTGCCTCATGGTGTGTCAGCTATTGAATTGATGTAACATCTTCAATTTCATTATTTTCATTGCCGAGGCGAACATTTGCAATAACCAGACCCTGTGAGCTCATCTCTCATTTCCTTTGCAACCAGGATCTCATTTTCCCACGGCGACCTCGAGGCTCGGAAACGTTCTTACAGCTCAAAGACAACAGGACAACAATTAGTAGGTTCTAAAAAACACAACTGGGATGATACGCTGTGTGTGGTGTGTGTTCATCATACATAGATGTTTGAGTGTTTATGCATGTCTGACTATATTGATGCTGCATGTGCTTTGGACCAGAGCCAACAATTACTGTCTCTTACCATAATCCACAGAGGCAGCAGCGCAGCATATCTGTCCTGCTGTGAAGTCTGAGGACAGAGAGACACAACAAGTGAATCAATCTGTTTTCCTTCTGCAGGAGGAAAAAACAATAAACACTGTGTGATAAGAAGGCCCTAAATATACTTAAGGCTATATGAAATTTACATTTATTATACCACACTGTTTTGTTTTTGGTAATTTGACTGGAAATATAAATAGACAAACTTATGACATACTCTAGTCACACTACACTGTTAACACTTTACTTCACATGAGGTTTTCACATGAATGATACAATGCTCGTTTTTTTTCTAAAAGATAAAGATTTATTAGGATTATAAGGAGCATTGATTTCCAATATTTACCAAGAGTTCATGTGCCACGCACACAAAAGTTGTGTTTCCTTCCACAAAATGACACCGTTTACTGCTGTTTATGGTTCCCAATCTATTTTCCTTGTGTCTAAGAAAAGCTGAGACCCACCCCCGAAATTTTCTGACGTCATCACCCTAAAAGAAATTACAAATCCTCAAACAAAATCCTCAATTTGAGTGAAGAGATTCAGTGTATTAATTTAGTTAGTCTTTTTTTATTAAATCTAAATCAGTTCTTGACCGCAGTGAAAATGCTGTATTTGATAGGCTAAACGCCAACAAATATGCATTGAAGTAGAATATTTCATTAGATAAAAACATGTTGTGAATTTTGGAAATTATTACTTCTATCTTTTTTCAACAAATGTTGACTTTTGGACTTTACAACGCTCTGGAGTTATTGGAAATGTTTGGATTACACAAGTCTGAAACAATCCTTCACAGCCACTACTGGAATCTAATTGTACTAATATTATAATACTCATAATATTAGTGGAGCCTGATATTTATTTGCAATTGTGCAGAAATAATGGGTTTAAACACAATTTGGCCTATAAGTAGCAAAAAATTATCCAGTAACTGTGTTCTTATTTTAGTTATACATGTGCAAATCTAATTTTGTCAATCTCAGAGCAGACAATTGCTGGCAGACCCTCTGTGATCTCAGTTTGGGAACCACTGGTCTAGTACCAGTGTTCTTTTGAAATGAGTACAACTAAGAAAAGGCCTCGAGTAATAGAAAGTGAGGGGGAAAATGCAAATGATCATCTGTTTATGTATGTAAGTAAGTCAAATAAACAGTTAACATTTAAACTACTGAACTCCTGAGAGTTTGCACTGTAAATGGTATGTCTGATATACAATCTTCACTAGATTTTTGTAACAACAATTTTAAAAAAAATCCCCTTTATTCCAAACATTATTCCCAGAGACAAATGAGAAAAAATGTAAATAAGCAGCAGATTTTGCAGCTCAAGTAAGTCAAAATAAACAATTAAATGTTTGAAATGACACAGGAAAAGGCTTAAATACGTTCTCAGGACCCGTGGAATGTCCTTGCCGTGTCGTGCTGTTTCTATAAGATCGGGTTAAACAAACGGATCTCTATGCGGTGCCCTCAATTCATGGTTTTCAAAAACTATATGCCGAGGCATCATCCTTTGTGACAGCGTGAATAATATTTATCTTATAGGATCCCTAAAACGACTGACGTACACCATTTGTGATTGGCATATTCTGAGAGGTAAGGGAGGAGTGATCTGGGCAAGAAAGACGTTAGACAGTTATCGAGGGAGAGTGATTGTGCATTATGACTTTGAGGTTTCTCTTGAGCTCTGACATGGTCCAAGATATTCCATAAAAAAGGGCTTGCGGAACGTAAACATAGGGTGAGTGCAGATGATACAAGAGACTTTCCAGGCAACAGGGAAAAAGAAAGAAATACCACATGTATACCGCGTTAGTCATGATTAAGTTTCACTTTTTCTGCAACTGTCCCCACTGTAATCAAAATACAACATTCACAAAATAATTGTAGCACCATGAAGGAACAGAGGAAACCTTTGCAGTAGCCACAATCGTACATTACACTGTATATCACCAAGCAAAACTGAATATTATCCGCAGTGCATATTTACTGACTCTTCCTTATTTGCACCTGTATATGCTTATGTATATGTGTGAATGTATTCCAGGCCACTTCACTTGATAAAGAGGTGTAAATATTGCTACAATACAGGAAACTGTAATCTGATATGTTAGATAAGACGGAGGCGCGGAAATGCAATAAACCGGAGCTCAAAATAAAGTCTTTTATAAGATTTATGCATAACATTTCTCTCTCTGACCTCGTTAACTGTCTGCTTTTGATGAGTTTGAGACATAATCAGACCAAGAACGGAACAACGCTACATTGCTTAGCAACGTTGATGCTTGTGTGTATGTGTGTGTGTGTGTTGTAGTTCTCACCAGTCTTCTTGGGGCACCGCAAAGCCCTCCACAATCTGCTCATTCATACTCAATGCAGAATAAAACCTCTAAGTCTCTCTGTCCTACTGCATGGTATATTCACATAGAATATATTGGTAAGACTTGTTATTCTAAAAATGGTGTGTTTGAATATTTCTGAATACTGGGGTCCCTAAACAGTCTTGGAATTACATAAATAAATATTTTTTTTAAACTTGACCTCCCTGTATAAAATGACCTGTGGTGACCTCTAGGATAATCACAGCCTCATGAAACTTTACAGCCACAAACTAGAGACCTAGAGCATTCAGAGGATGGATGGCTTTCCTATCTAGATTGACAATAAGGAGGTTTCTGAGCAGTTTCCAGAACAGAAGTGTTTGCCATCCACTCGCCAAAGAATGCAATTCTTGCAGAAATCTCCAAATGTCAAAAAGTTTTGATAACAAATCACACCATGGCTTTTTCCAAAATTGCTGCAACAACTTATAAGACATGATAGAGCATGGGGATGACCATCATATACTTCTATCATAATGTTCTAAACCCTTATACACTTTAACAATTTATTTTAATTCATTCATTCTGATTTATGATGAGAACAACTTGTCACACAGTGCGGTGTCCCAGCTTTCAGATAATGTACACCACTTCTATGTGACATCTACTGTTGACCTGCTATCTCCCCCGAAAGACCCCCTGTACCCCCCTAAAGAAGGCAAAAAAAACACATCTGTTGTGGGTCTCAGAGGGTTGAATAAATACTTTGAGCTATAACACGTTGTCATCTGGAGTAATACTTGTACACAGTGTACAAAACAAGACATGGTGTAAAAATGATTTTCAAACGACAAAAGGGACGTCGGAACTATGCTCAAATTGAAAAAGAGATGTATGCCTTTTTGTTTGGACGCAAACGTTACCGCCAGTATGGCCGTTGTGTCATTGTAGAAAGCGACCACAAGCCACTTGAGTCCATTATATGAAAACCACACACAACAGCACCTCCAAGGCCACAGAGAATGATACTTCAACTACAGAGGTACGATTTCGATATCATCCACAGGCCAGGCAAGGACATTCCTGTCTCTCTCCAGGAAGTCACTGTGTGACCAGGACAACAGCCTCAGAGGAGTTATGGACATGCAGGTACGTACACACTGTACATAGCATCTTACCCATCAGTGACACTAAGCTAAAAGACATCAGAGCCGAGACTGAAGGGGACACACGGCTCATGTTATTGAGAAAGACAATCAAGGAAGGGTGGCCTGAGTAGAGGACAATGTGCCGAATGTACTTGAACCACTGAGATAAACTTTCACAGATGAATGACATCATATTCGAGGGTGAAAAAATCATCATCCCTACCTCACTGCATGCAGAGATGTTGTCTCGAATACATGCATGTTACATGGGCATAGAAAAGTAGACAAACAGAGAGCCTGTGACATCCTTTTTTGGCCCGGGATGAACAAGCAGATTGAGGGGATGGTTAGAAAAAGCCCCCAACTGTCTGGTACACGGGCCTTCCAACACTAAGAAGCCCATGATAAGCCAGAAGATCCCAGACAAGCCATGCCAAACATGCTACTGATCTAGTCACATGGAACAATGAGAACTATATAGTCACAGACAGTAGACTGACGCCAAGTTCACACTTTCAAAGTCGGATCGCTGTACTGTTCACACTACACAACTTGCTGTCTTGTAATAGGGAGTCTTTAAGTCTACATGACTGACAGGTGGTCACAAGATCTTTCACCGAGACGAATCCCTGAAATCCGAATTTCGCCTCAGGCCCCCTAAAGGGCTAGAGCCGGCCCTGATCATGAATACAGGAAACCAGCAGCTTTCATCTAGCCAGCTGATACTGATCGATTATACCACATACTGTATGCACAGCTGAAGGGCAAGAGTAAAGAAAGACCCCACACACCTCACTTAAGCTTGTTGACCACACAACATTGTTGGTGTGTTTAATTTAGGTCACTTACAGTTGATGCACTCTTTTTTCTACCTATGCCGAGGTACAATAACAGCAACCTTAACCTTAACCCATGACGACGGAATTCTTTATGAATAAATGAATCCATATGAGTCACAGGATATGACCGTCACTTCTACAGATTGTTCATGCTTTATAGTGTGGCACTGAAGAGAGCCAACAGAGAAAGAACTTAAAGTGGAGCAAGGTTTGCTATTTCAATGAGAAATGAGCATATTCTACTGAAGGTTATGTCCTTGCTCTCCATGCATACTATATCTTAAGTAGCTTATACACTATTGTAAATTATTCACTTGATAAAAATGTCCAATAAACCTTTGAAAAGCAATGCCATGAGCAATAATTAAACATCAGAGATGATTTAAAATAAGCTGATACAACAATGACTCAATCAAGGTATTACGGATTATATTGGGCATTTATGATTCATTTTTGGAGAACCTTGGATTAGTTTATTTCTCAATGTTCCATATGATTGCATTTCCATTTCTGGATTAATGTACTTTTCCAATGAAATAATTTACTGCAGGCACGAGCAAGGAAGGAAAACAAACATTGGCACAGACAGGAAGGGAATCTAATGATATCTATTTCTGTCTTTATGAGACAAACAGTCCTCTGGCTCGGCCAGGGCCTGTTGTCTCTGTGTCTTACCCTCGTCTGGTCGTCTTGTGTCTCTCCCTTAAAGCTGCAGTCGGTAAACTTTGAGCAAATATGATGATGAAAAGTTATTTTTATTCACTATATCCTGAGAGGAGTGCACGAAACAGATAATGAAAAAAAAAAGCATGCTCCGCCGTGTCCTCCTGTGCTCCTAACGGCATTTGCAAGATTTCATAGTGCACAAAAGGAAAAAAAACAATCAGAGCCGAGTCTCCACAGCAGCTCTCAATCACTGCTTGCGAAACTCGCAATCTCCAATCAAACTGTCAAACTAGATTCTGTAACTGTAATGCTTATTTCTCACCTCAAAGGTTTCTAGAAAATGAGTGTACTGTTTAGCTGTGAAATGAGAAAGTTTGCTACGGCCAGTGGACGCTGCTTTGGTTACGGCTCGACCGTTTTCAACATGGCAGCCGGGTCACAAACTTTCTCATTTTACAGCAATAATGTTAGGCGGCGGATGAGTTAATGCTACTGGGCGTAGCAGTATACACAGGAGTCACAGCTCGGTTCATACCCGGGTTTAAGAGTCACGGTTTGGTGCAAGTTTGGTACGGCGGGAAAAAAAACAAATGCATACGTATCTGTTTCTTTTCATTTATTTTGAACAGACAGTAGTGCAAGTGTCAAAGACAGACACAATCCTCTTGCTGGGGACTAAGATAGCATTTTCATCATAAAAATAAGGAACATGCATGTTCCATGTGTTTGCATTCACACACCCTTCAAAAGGTGGAGCAACGCTGGCACACCGCAGGCGAGTCTTCCAGCTCCGGCGTTTCATTTGCACTCACCATAGTGTTACCGACACACACACCAATCAGCTTGTTGTGCTAGCCTCAGCACGTTACCAACAGCGTACGGCTAAAGGTTTCTGGGGAACTCGTGCTTGGGACTTTGGTTCCGCATTACGTGCATCAATTTACCGGACCGCGACCCCCGTACCGTGACCCCCGTACCGTGACGGTTCGGCACGAATGTCTTACTTCACAAACAGAAACACCATTATAGGTTTTGCATTTTCTGCTTTCTTGTATTCATTGCTGCAATTGGTCACCAGAAGTTCTTTCTCATATAAAATATTTACAAAATCACATCTCTATTAGTCTATATCATCGTGGGAACCCTGAGTTTAATTACAGCTCACGCACAGTACTTTCTACTTGATGTTTTCCTTCATCAACCATATTAATCAGGGGAAAATAATGAACTCATTCACTGTGTGGGTGTATTTTGTTGTGAATATTATTTGTTTGTATATGTATGTAGTCGTGTGTGGGTGGGATGCAATAATACTGTCTGTGATGATCTGTGTGCACGTGTATTTCTATCTCTTGGCATCAGCGCGGCTATGATAGCTTGGTTTCTAGCACGTGCTCGCTCAGTTTGACGTCTTCATTCTGGTATTTGATAGCAAATGCCCCCGGAAACTCTTATAATCAGGGACTATTCATTCATTGGCTTTTCCTATATTTCATTGACATTTCTTCCTCAAAAATACTGCTTTGTCACCTGCTTTTCTCAAGAGCTCTTTTGTGGTGCTGTCGTCACTGAGCAGTTGAAAAAGTGAGGAGGTGGACAAGCAGGGGAGTTTTTGTTCTGATACACAATGCAGGCTTCAAAGAGAGTTTTGAAGGCCTGAAACTTTATCAGGAAAAATATATGTTGTATTGGCAAAAATACAGCTTGATGTCTCAAGTTCTCATACTTATATAACCCTGGGTTTTTGCTGCTGCAGCCATACTTGTCTGGTATGAGCCATAGCTTATGGTGGCTAATGTTAGCACTGCTGTGTAAGTGACATTACTTTATGACTCTTCTCTACTTGTGCTGCTGTTAAACTACATCTTCGCTCATTTAGATCACCTAATGATGGCATCTTTAAGGTAACTGAGTCGTGAGAATCATGGGGAGATAAAAGCAAATTCAATATGTCCTTATCTCCTGTCATGACCGTTTGTGTCCACACTGGACACTGTTCGGAAAAGGTACATAAGCTCGCTTTAAGTCAATAAGTTTAGCCAACTACAAATACTTGGTTATGGTTAGAGAAAGATCAATGTCATGTAGTTACACATAAATAGATAGATAGATAGATAGATAGATAGATAGTAATGAACTTTTGATTTGGTTTGAAAAAGATTAGAGCAGAAAAGAATAGAGAGGCATAGTCCCGACCTGATTTCAGAAAAAATATAAATGGTAGTCAACGGCGAGAGACAAATATTTGTTTTGATCCTGTTTGAATTCCTCCATGAATCATACATATGATGTTTGTCAATTTAAAAACATAATTTTGCAAGTCAAGAAAGTCACAGTTTGTTGTTAAACTGTTGAAGCATCAGACTGTGAAAATACGTCATTAGAAAGACGACACACCCAAAAGTCGCGTAGAGACGTCTCTCTCTCTCTGAAGCTATGATTATTTTGGGTTTTGTACTGGGATGAACTCACACCAGCAACGGGTCTCGCTCGTTCTCTTACTTCCCGGCTGATAAAAAGACCAGGAGTCGCTGGATAAAACACATCAGGTAAGATGGTAAATGGACTTGCATTTATATAGCGCTTTTCTAGTCTTCCGACCACTCAATGCGCTTTACACTTCATGTCAGCATTCACACACACACATTCATGCACTGATTGCAGAGGCCATGGCCATGCAAGGTGCCAACTTTTGCCCATCAGCATCTAATCTAAATACTCATTCACACACCGATGGCTCAGCCTTCGGGAGCAATTTGGGGTTAAGTGTCTTGCTCAAGGACACATCGACATGTGACCCAGAGGAGCCGGGGATCGAGCCACCGACCTTCCGATTGGTGGACAACCTGCTCTACCCTCTGCCGCCATTTTCCCCTCATGGACAAATACATTTGTGCATGGAACATAGCTAAGCGATGTATATTGTGCGAGACGAGAGATGTAGTTCACTGAGCGGTTTTGCACAAAACTAAACGACGACAAACTGTGACTTTTCTTGACTTGCAAAATTATGTTTTAAATTGACAAACATCATATGTGTGATTCATGCCGCCATTCAAACGTGATCAAACAATTATTTGTCTCTTGCCGTTGACTACCGTACATATTTTTTTTTTCAAAATAAGGTCCCCTTCGCCTCTCTATACAATAGAATACAACATTAGAGGAAGAGAGTTTGTACATTGACACTAAACAAGCAGAGAAACATTAAGCCACAACATTCTGGTCTGCATGTGGATGTGATGTTGTCTTGTCTCACAATCACAGAAAGAGAGAACAGCACGTACAGCAGTGGGATTAAGGATCCAGCTCATAAGCAGTGCTTGCTTCTGTTACCGTGTGATCCCCAGAGAGTCAATCTGGACTGACTGAGCCATAACAGAGGGAACTACAGTATGTGGAGGTCCTTACAGGGCATGAGTACATTAGACCTACAGGAAAGGTCACATCTGTCCATTCCCCATGCAGTCAAGGTATAGGCTCAGTCAGTCTGTATGGCATTAACACAGGCAACTCATAACAGATAATGAGACAAGATTAGCCTCATTTGTATGCAAGTACATGATTGGAAAAGTATTATTCATGATTTGTCCATGAGGGGAAAAGACACCTGGAACTGACAGTCTGTTGCAAGAAATGGTTGATGCAGAAATAGAGAGATAATGGACACAGAGAGGGAGAGTTAGTTAGTTAGTTAGCCGCCCCCCATATCCTCCCCATCATTTCTTACCATACTTCCGAGAGCTATTAGTGAGGTACAGTGTGCAATGGAAAGAGCGAGGCAAAAAGAGAAAGAGGTCAGATGCACACATTTTGACATAACATGAATTATAAGTAGCTCATGCTCACATCTTTAGTCTGCATCTTTAATGAGCTTGCACCGTGCTGCTTTAGCGATATATACCCCCGTCGTCATGGTAGCGGTGGCCATAGCGATGACTCCGCTGAGGTCTGTGATGTTTGGCTTTAAGGAGTTAAGTCATGCTGTTTTGTCAGAGACTGCTTTGGGAATCTGGTTTTGCTTATTCAGAAGGATTTCTGACTCAGTGATTGTATGCCAGTGACATCATTTACAGTCAGATCAGAAGTAAAGACACAAATTAAAGTGATTTAACAGGAACAGTGTGTAACATTTAGTTCGATCTATTGGCAGAAATGTAGTATAATTAGGGCTGTCAATCGATTAAGATATTTAATCGAGATTAATCGCGAATTAATCACACATTTTTTATTTGTTCAAAATGTACCTTAAAGTGAGTATTTCATACTCTTATCAACATGGGATAAGATAAGATAAGATATTCCTTTATTAGTCCAGAAACCCTCTCAGGTACTGCATTTAGAATAAAAAATATGCTCAAATCATAGCATGGCAAACTGCAGCCCAACAGGCAACAACAGCTGTCAGTGTGTCAGTGTGCTGACTTGACTATGACTTGCCCAAAACTGCATGTGATTATCATAAAGTGGGCATGTCATTCACATATCTTGAGGTCAGAGGTCAAGGGACCCCTTTGAAAATAGCCATGCCAGTTTTTCCTCACCAAAATTGCAAATTGCAAGTTTGGAGCGTTACTTAGCCTCATTCGCGATAAGCTATAGTAACTAATATACCTAAAAATCGCAAGTTGCGTTAATGCGTTAAAGAAATGAGTGGCGTTAAAACCAGTGGCGTAGGCAGAAATCACAGTGTGGGTGGACACAGAGAACATCAGGTGGGCCTGTCCCGTCCAAGACCAAACATTTACTTATAAGACTCTAAAAGGCATACGTTAACCACAATAGGAGCAATGTACCACAGTTTAATCCTACAAGCCTTCTACATCATCATCATCATCATCATCATCATCATCATCATCATCAGAGTTGATGTCACAGGCACCTGACATGTATATTTATCTTCTCTCTTCACTCTTGTTCAGATTCATTCACACACAAAACACAAAATACATTTCAATATACGTTGAGAACGATGGCCGAACATCTTCCTCCTGCTCCTCAGGCTTCTGTTCTTCAGTGTACAGGTGTTTCCGTTTAGCAAGTGACAGTGTTATCTGGTGACATTCAGCCAAATGTATCCGCATACTCGTAGTAACTTTTATCTAACTGGTTGACGTAGATAATAAATACAGAGGAGTATTTAATTAAAATGGATAAAATAAAATTCTAGGGGCTGCTGTGAAATGTACGACCACTTTATGGTCGTAGTCAGATAATTGAAACAGCGCTGACTGCTATTAGAGAGGTTTGAGATGAGCCAAGCCTGCGCAGAATCGATCACCGGCGATCGCCACGCAATGCATGCCGGTTAGATTTGTGTCCAACTTGATGCCGACTTGCTCTGACGTCATGCACACGTGGGCAACGATAAGCTCACGAGATCGAGGAGGCCGCAGTTTTTAGAGCCAGGCGCCGCAGTTGCTCTCCACCGACTGCAAGACCCAGGGCATTATGGGAAACGCCTGGCTGTCGCCTGATCAAAGAGCTGATTGGCTCTTAGTTTTGACAGCAAACACCACGTGTTGTAGAAAGTCACAACTTTCTGTGTAATTGTAATATTTAACACTAGATTGTAGGATATTAGTCTCATGTTGTGCAATGAAGGTTTCATCTGTTAACAAACATATCTTGTGTGGTTGATAATAATAATTATTATAATAATGAAGGTTATCTATATATAACTCTTATCAAAACGAGTGCTCATTATGTGCTTTACAAGGTGGACATAAAAATAATAAAGGATAGATCCAATGCCAGACACACGCACATTTATACATATATTCTTCTCACACATACTTATATTCTTCTCACACATACATATATTCTTCTCACTCATACTTATATTCTTCTCACACATACATATATTCTTCTCACACATACTTATATTCTTCTCACACATACATATATTCTTCTCACACATACATATATTCTTCTCACACATACATATATTCTTCTCACACATACTTATATTCTTCTCACGCGTACTTATATTCTTCTCACACATACTTATATTCTTCTCACACATACATATATTCTTCTCACACATACTGATATTCTTCTCATGCGTACTTATATTCTTCTCACACATACTTATATTCTTGTGTGAGTGAAAATATATGTATGTGAAAGGAGATTGTATGTGTGTGTGAGTGCAAGAATGAATTATGTCTTGTACGGTCCCTCATAGCCTACTGCAGGTTTATGGTAGAATTCTTATTGTATTTATTGTATGTAGTTGGTTCATTGTTTAAAGAAGATCAGCTTGTTCCACATTTTAAAAAGTAAACCCAGTCTACCGTCTGGGACGGTGAGCCAGCCGGTTTGGTATTCTTTATATTCAAAAGTGCA
Organism: Adelosebastes latens; assembly: GCA_916700685.1. NCBI lineage: Eukaryota > Metazoa > Chordata > Actinopteri > Perciformes > Sebastidae > Adelosebastes > Adelosebastes latens. The sequence goes on from CAKAKR010060705.1 coordinate 30,478, forward strand.
GCAGATGCAGACTGACAGCAAACGGATGGAGGGAAGGGATCGCTTCCTTGTTTGAGTGTTCCGTACTCGGTGATCTTTCAAAACGAGACTCTGCCATGATGCAATGGCTGACTGCTGGAAACTCTACAGGGAAAAATGTGCTTTATATTCAGCGAGTGATGGATACATGAATCGCTGCAGTGTTGTTTTCTAGGTTAACAGGTTTACTGTGTTCTCACAGGGTAATCCCTCACTGACTCAGGTTACTGGAGAGCACAGTGACATCCACACTGTGTGTGAGTGTGTGTCTGTGCTCTGTACAACTTCATACAAAGAGTCAATATCCTACTCATTTGGGATGTCCTAGTAGGGTTTTGTGTGGGATTTAGCCACAGTGACAAAAACTCATGGATGCCTTTTGTCTGTCTCTATATGCCAGACTTTATCCCTAAAATTAGTCGCTGACTATTAGTTTTAGAATTGGCCAGAATTTCCACCAGATCTGGTGTTGTTCGACGTTCAGTTTAAGGGGGGTGGCGGCACCTGATACAGTGCCTTAACAATCAACCATCTGGCATGTCTGAAATTCAAGCTGTTTTGCAGCTTCAGCAGTTATATTTTTTACACAGCTGCTGTCATAATATTTGCCATCTGTTCCAAAGCAGACACAAAGTGGCACTTTCTGACCCAGTAAGGGGTTCATATTGGGAGCATAGAAGTCGAAAGTTTCAAGCATGCAGAAAGCATGATTAAAACATGTCGTTTGAGTTAACCCAACCGACTAGATTAAAACTGCAGTGGGTAGAATTGGAGCAAATATGATTAGAAAAAGCTATTTTTATAAAACGGTCACTATATCCTGACAGTAGTGCATGAGACAGGTCATCTGAAAAAAATCATGTGTCTCGGTGTCTTCCAGTGTCCTCCGGTGTCCTCCGGTGCTCCTAATGGCATCTGCAAGATTTCACAGACCGGAAAAAAACAACCAATCAGAGCCGAGCTGGAGCCTTGCCGTCTCTGAGCAGCTGTCAATCACTCGTGAACTCCGATCAAACAGTTAAACAGTACACTACAAGATGTTTCTGAAAATATTTGAGGAGAGAAATAGGCATTACAGAAACAGAATATTGATTCATATTTGATCAGCGCTGCCTAGTTTGACTGTTTGATCAGAGTTCACGAGTGATTTACAGCTGCCGCCGTTGATTGAACAGCCAATAGGAACGCTCTCTCTCTGAAATGACCAGTTTTTTTTTGTTAGTGCCAGGTATAATGTCTCGGAAGTACGTAGCGACATACACATAAGAAATATATGGTTGGAGAACTGTGTAGGAATGGCCATAATGTTTAATTTTTAATCTTTGTGCAACTTTAGTGAAACAATTGCGGCATAGCGCCATCTCCTGGAAGGTCAAGTCTGTTTCATTGTCACAAGAGTTGCTGGAAATTCATGCTGTCTCCTTTTTTCGGTAGTGATATATTAGAGCTAAAAAAAAATAAAACTGAAAATAATTTCCGTTAATTTTTATTTTATTTTTATTAGTTTTTAACCAGATAATGTTGTTTCAGTTTAATTTTTCTTAAAGGATATAGTTTTTATTTAGTTTCAGTTTACTAGGAATATTTTTCACTGCTTATTTTCGTTTAAGGTTCAATTTAGCTTACTATAATAAGAGTTTGGTTGTAAGGTTAGTATATCCAGCATCAAGCAGCAAAAGTGAACTGCAGTCAATGAGCCGCAGCCTGTAAATGACGACATGCTGGACTCAGTCAGCAGAGCCCTGAAACCCCGTCCCCGCTGCTGCACAGAGCACCATCGCTTGTTTATTCAAAGTTTATTAACATTTAACGTGTCGCGTGTCCAAATTGCACCAAATCCGACACTAATCGGATAAACGGTTCTGAAGATATGTGAAGGACACACAGACAGACAGACAGACAGACAGAGATTCCTTGCTTTATAGTTAGATTCACCCATACAACTGGTATCTACTGTCCATGACTGCCTTCAAAACATAAAAAAAGAAAAGGAAGGAGAAGAGTGAGAAGCTCAAGATGAGAAATAAGAGGAAAGAGAAGAGAAGAAGGTGCTGATTCTTAAGAAAAATCACACTACAGAGGGATACACACAAACACATACAGCCTCTATAATCACCACCTGTACAGATGTTGCTATGACAACTGTCTATATTTATACCTGCAGCTGGATCCAGGCTGGAGATTTTGGAGAAGAGCACTGTCTCATTACCAGACATCTGCAGCCATACTGTCTGTGTGTGAAGTGATTCATGCCTTCTCTCACACCAGATCATATGTTCAGACCTGCACCCCGAGGTGGGTCTTCACCAGCGGACTCTCCCTTTGATTTTCGTTAAAAGAATGTACAATCCATTCTCTTGTTCAGCGGCACCCTGCTTCACACTCATAAATACATTGTGCACGGACAAGTACTGCCCGAGGACAACTGTGTGACAAATGGGATTCTTCAAAGCAAAGTTCCAACATGTTTTCACAGATGAATGTGCTGTATCTTATGATTGGAATGTAACATTTTATTGTTTATCTTAGTTTTTCCTGTATGTTTCACTTCCAACAAATCGGATACGTACAAGAGAAAAGTCTGTAATGTTAGTTTCTGTACACATTACATGTTTGGGTTGTTTTTAATTACTTAAGTTTACAAATACTAATTCATGTTGCTTATTAAGCTGCACAATATACTGTGGTTCGTTGTACGTATATCCCCTTAAAACTCCGAAGGCCCGACAGCCGGCCGGCCGCTATCCTGTTTTTCAGCGGTAGCAGGCTCACTTTTCAAGATAGAGTGAAGATACTCGGATCATATGAAATTAGAAAACCCAATGAACCATGGTACCAACCATGTCATACTAGCTCGTCGGGAAGATCGCTAAATAACGCTACGAAGTTAAACTAAATTTTGGCGAGGAAACACTCGCATGGCCATTTTCAAAGGGGTCCCTTGACCTCTGACCTCAAGATATGTGACTGAAAAAGGGTCCTATGGGTACAAGGTCATGAGTCTCCCTTTAACAGGCATACCCACTTTATGATAATCACATGCTGTTTGCCATTTGCACATGCAAATCTGCATGTAGACATCTGACACTGCATATAGGTATGCATGGGTAGACATCCATCTGCAGGTAGACATCCATAAAAAATATCATAGTATAGTATGCCATAACTAATATCATAGTATAATATGCCATGAAAAAGATCATTGTATAGTATGCCATAAAAACTTTAAATATCATAGCATAGTATGCGATAAAATATCATAGTATAATTTGCCATAAAAATGCCATAAAAGTTTTTTATTATCATCTTACATCCATCTGCAGAATCCCATCTGCAGATAGTCATCCATAAAAAATATCATATCATATCATAAATATCATAGTATAGTATGCCATAAAAATATTCTAAAAAATAAAAAATATAGTATAGTATACAATAAATAATATCGTAGTATAACGTGCCATTAAAAAGATCATTGTATATTATGCCATAAAAAATCAAAGTATTGTATGCCATAAAAATGTCACAGTATTGTATGCCATAAAAACGGTATAAAAAAAAAACATAGTATATTATACCATAAAAAATCTCATAGTACAGTATGCCATAAAAATATCACAGTATAGTATTCCATAAATATTTTTAAATATCACAGTATACTATGCGATAAAAATATCATATTATAGTTTGCCATAAAAATGCCATAAAAGTTTTTTAATATCATCAGTATCAGTACATCCATCTGCAGAATCCATCTGCAGATAAACATCCATATGCAGAATTAATCTGCAGGTAGACAGCCATCTGCAGATAAACATCCATATGCAGAATTCATCTGCAGGTAGACATCCATCTGCAGAATCCCTTCTGCAGATGGATGGGCATGGGCATGTCTGTAAAGGGGAGACTCATGGGTACCCATAGAACCCATTTTCATTCACATATCTTGAGGTCAGAGGTCAAGGGACCCCTTTGAAAATGGCAATGCCAGTTTTTCCTAGCCAAAATTTAGCGTAAGTTTGGAGCGTTATTTAACCTCCTTCTTGACAAGCTATGACATGGCTGTTACCAATGGATTCAGGTTTTCTAGTTTCATATGATACCAGTATCTTCACTGGTATAAAACTGGTTAAAACTGAGCCTGCTACAATCTAAAAATCACAAGTTGCGTTAATGCGTTCTTATCATGTTAACTTTGACAGCCCTGATAAGAAGTCTACTCCAGCATCAGAAACTTCATCAATTGAATGTGCTTCTAATGGGGATCCTTAAATAAACAATAAACAATTTTAGTCTCTCAAGCAGACCCAGATATTTTGTCTCTTACAGAAACGTGGCTTAAGAAGAGCATAAAAAAAAAAAATACGTTGTAGAAAGTCGCACTGAGCGTCAAATAAAAAAAGGGAAATTTGTGTCTATGTACACACAAAAATCCTACAGTCACTTGTAAATTATCATCTCAGGGAATTTCTCACCACAAACCATGTTCTCTACAAAGTTTGGCAGACCCGTTCTGCATCTAGAGATAATATAAACCTTGTAACTTCAAATAATCATTCCAAAGTGTATTGAAAATGTGGCATATTCTAGTCAGGAATTCAAACTGGCAACTTTCCATGGACAACACACTTCTCTATCAACTAAATCCCACCTGATTTGTAAAGCTTTTGAGCTGGTTACTTCCCGCATGTCCCTCTGGGAATTCACCTAGATGTAATTAGTGAAGTAAAAGGCCCCTGGAGACCTTTGACAAACCCAGGCTGATGAGATTTTTGTCTGCATGTCTGCAAACTGCAACTTATTCCAGTCTGTGACTCATATTCCAACATTTCCCCGAGGCTGTGTCCACATCTAACTTTAGGCCGCATTGTGAGTGACGAATGCAACGAACTTGCCTGTGCACGACTGTAAGACGTTGCTCCATACTGGATCCCCTGAGTGTTTCTCCTGGTCTAACTTTAGCTGTTGAGTCATGTGGCTGCAGGTAGCGTTTTTTTGGCTTTTGGAAAGCAGGTAACGAGATCCCTGCGGTTTTGCTTCCTGCTGTTGGGAAATACCTTAAAAGGATAATTTCGGTGATTTGAAGTGGGGTTGTTTGAGGTACTCATCCATAGTCAGTGTATTACCTACAGTAGATGACGGTCATTTAAACTGATATTAATTTTTTTTTCTTTCTTTTAGGTGTCTAAAATACGTTTTGCTGCTGGTCACGTCCACAGCAGTACATTATTTTGCTTCCGTGCCGGTAACTCCTGTCTATTTCTCCTAACTGGGTGCGTGCCGACCGTCAGCTACTGTAGGTAATACACTGACTATGGATAAGTACCTCATATAACCCCACTTCAAAAAGACCTGAACTATCCCTTTAAATCCACATGCTGACCTAGGTGATTACCATGTTCACTATCTTAGTTTAGTGTGTTAGCATGCCAAACACAAAGTACAGCTGAGGCTGATGGGAAAAGCATTAGTTTTGCAGGAATTTGATCATAAACCAAAGTATATTGGACAGATGAAAACTTTGTTATATGGCAAACACAAATGTGACCTCAAGGTGGCGACAGAAGAAAAAGTCAGAGGATCACCAAAGTCAGTAGGATTCATTCGATGTGGACCACAAATGTTTGTACATTTTATGGTAATTCATCCGACAGTTATTTCAGTCTGGGCCAAAGTAGTGACTGAAATTGTCAGGCTATTAAATAGACGTTATCTGTCACTATAAGCCCCATAGATGTGGGTCAATAGGGGCCTACTAGTAGGTTTTATCATCTACTCACAGGGTAGATCACCGAAAGAAGGTACAAAAGAAAACGACAACAACCTCTCGCGACCGTAGTAATCATGACTTTCACTTTCACTTTTACAACGTAGTAGGCTCCATACTGACCCACTTCCATGATGCTTATAGCGACTGATTGCACCTATTTAATGGCCTGATAATAGTCAAATTATGCTAACATGGCTAAAAATAGGATTTTTGGAAGCAAACAGAGAAAAACTTGTGACAATAGAGCCATTGTTATAGCTCTGTGCCAATAGCTCCAAACATTTAGAAATGTCAAATTGAAATATCCCCTTGAGGCAAATCAAAGGCCTCCAGTATGTGTGTAGAGTCCAAGCTTTTCCTGACGTTTGGTAGAAGTCAGGGAATGATGAGTTTTTCTGAAAATAACACAACAAGGATGAAAAACAGCAGATCTGGGTCATATTGGCAAAAACTGTAAAGGAATTCAACAGGGACTGAAATGGGCGAAGATAAATACCTCACCTCAAAGCGAGAGAAAAAAAACAATAGTGCATCTATTCAGTATTCTCTTTTCTGAGTCATTTTGATCCCAACAGATACACCAGCCCCCCCACAGCAATCATTCCTCCACCTGCTCCCTCATCAGCTACAGACAAAGACGCATCATGACTCCAGTCATCAAGGGACCAAATCAACGTTCAAATGCGTACAACGTATACAGTCCTCACCAAACGCAGGGCTAAAAATACTGGCTATGAAATCATGCCCCATTATCTCTGCTCTGAGCGATCACACATTCCCCTCTGGAATCACTGCAGGATTGAGGCCCCACAATGGCACAACAGGGCTTTGGAGGAGCAGCAGCAGAGACTGGACACGGTAGCATCGGCTGGACACAGCAGGTTCGCTGAATCCCTCTCTCTATAGAAGGCATGAAGAGAGAAGTGATGGAAGGAGCCCACGGGAGCTCATTTTTGTAGCTGATTTGAAATGCAGGGCAGCAGCTTTTTTTTATATGTGATTACATCATTCAACCTTAAGGCAGGACCAATTATTTATCCCTATTCTCCTGTCCCTCACCTTTCCAACCTCATCTACATACACAGGTACACACTTTTCTGCCTAAAGATAAGATAACCTGCATCCATAAATCCTCCACCGGTGTTGAAGATGCAGACAGCAAATGCAGCCAATCTGGTGATTGATTTTTCATCCTCCTGATGTCTGCTGTACATTTAGCTTGGCTGGTCTTTCTCTACCTGCTGATTCCACCGTTGCGGTTGTTGCAGTGACTGTTATGTAGCGGCCTCGCCCGCAATAAGTTATATAACAAAATGTCTTCAACATCATTTACAAGAATTAGTTGGAAACATATGATTGGATATATTGATCGTTTGGTCATTGTGCTAAATTGTAGCCAAATTGTTACAACGAGAGTCAGCGGTGTCTATAATGTGAATTCCTGGATATTAAACCTGCAGTAGGCAGAACATTTTTGGCATCATCTGGCAAAACCTCCATAATAACCTTTCAACATATTGTAATTCAAGTGTTCTGAGAGAAAACTAGACTTCTGCTCCTCCTCATGGCTCTGTTTTCAGGCTTTAAAAGATCTAGCCCGTAACGGGAGACTTTGACCAATCACAGGTCATTTCAGAGAGAGAGAGCATTCCTATTGGCTGCTCATTCAACGGAGGGAGCTGTCAATCACTCGCAACCTCCGATCAAACGGTCAAACATGAATCAATATTCTGTTACTGTAATGACTATTTCTCTCTTCAAATGTTTTCAGAAACGTCTTGTAGTGTTCTGTTTAGCTGTAAAATGAGAAAGTTTGCTCCGGCTGGTGGGCGGTGCTTGGTATTTCCTCAACTGATCTCAACATGGCAGCCTGGTCACAAAAACAGCTAAACGGTCCACTACAAGATGTTTCTGTTTTCATGAAGCCAAAATGGCCGATGCCGAGTTATAAAGTACCCGGATCATCCGGAAATCTTCCGCATCCATTGGGCCCATAGAGCAGGCGCAGTAGCGTTTCCTTTGACTCCGCCTCCCAGCCCTTATTCACATGAACGGAGGAAGGGAAATAACGCTGGTTGCGGCTATTAGTGGATTTTACAACTTTTAGGACCTAATGATTTAAATAAGGGCTATTCATGTTCGTATTCGTACTGGGAAGTTGATTTACCTTTTATTATCAGCTGATACACGGATGTCTCTTTCCCAATGTAAGTCTATGGGAAAAAGTTCCCATAGAAGTTCTCCCTGGGGGCTTGGTGTATACAATGTAACAACTGTAAGGTACTTTCTCTTCCATCATGTGTGCGTTTTATGTAATCAGTGACTCAGTGTCACGTGGATCGAAGCAGAGGATGGGAGGGAGGAACATGTTTTCCTCTTGTCTGCAAGGTGATCTCTCACCTTGCTCTCCATGCACGCCTTGACCCCCCTCATTAGTCATTGTGAATTCATTATCAAATAGGCCTAACAAAACATTCTCAGAGTACAGCCATTGTCAAACAATAAGACGACCACGTGAAGTGCCTCCTCCACATCATTTCGCTCTGAGCATTCATTGTGTGCCTCTTCCTCCTCTCCGTTTGTTGTCTCATCTTATCAGGTAAATGTCAGCGATCGAGGGTGGAATCTGTGGATGAACACACACAATACAGTAGACAGTAGCACGTGGCAAAGCCAGACTACTCCGCAGAAAAGTAAACAAGCCGAGCTGAGCCCGTGTGTGTCGCAGCAGGAGGTCTTCCTCGCTGTTTGTTGACGTTCTCCGGCTGAGTGGAGAGGAGGCTTATCTTAATGGGACCGCATAGCTGGAAGGCCGGTCGTCTCCACAACAGAAGCCATAAACGCACGCGCGCGCACACAAATATGGAAACCGATGTTGCTCCATTCACATGTGCAAACAATTACTTCAACACCCACATTACTGTCAGCCCCGTCGCACACCGGTAAAGATTATTACCAGTATTGATAATCAATCTGTTTAAACGAGGCCATTAGGCTTTGTATACAAATACTGGAACACGTTTCCCACATCACCACATTACGAAGAAACAGAGAAAGGGTCAGAATCGATGCACTGTGACAACAGAAAGGCCAAAATATTCCCGCAAGAGATCCCAGAGGAGTCATTTACTGTAAAAATGAGAGAATAATGGATCACATTGAAACCAAACTATTAATATATTGTAGTACATCTCACTCTCTTTTTTGTCTTTTTTTTCTGTGTTGGACAGTCTTTCCACAGATCCACTCCCTTTCCGCCCAGTCCAGTCTATTCTAATCTAATCTAATCCTATCCAATTTAATCCATTACAACCCATCATAATCCAAATATAGCCCAGTCCAGTGTAATCCAATCAAATCAATTCCAGACCAGTCCAGTCCCTTACAATCCAATAAAGTCCAGTCCATTCTAATCTAATCCAATCCAACCGAATCCATTACAACCCATTACAATCCAATATAGCCCAGTCCGGTGCAATCCAATCCAATCAATTGCAGACCAGTCCAATCCCTTACAATCCAATATAGTCCAGTCCAGTGTGATTTAATCCATTCTAGCCCTGTTTAGTCCAGCAAATCCAATCTAATCCAACCCAATCACGGCCCAATAAAATCCAGTTCATCCAGGTCTAGACCAATCCAGTACAATTCATCCCAATCCAATCTAGTCCAGACCAGTCCAGTAAAATCCTGTCCAGTCCAGTCTGCAATCCAGTTTGATGTAATCCAGTCTAATCCAGTCAGTCTAGTACAATTCATTCAAATCTAATTTAATTTTATGTCCTGTGCATTTCAGTCCATTCCAATCTAACCAAATCAGGTCAAATCTGTAACAGGCCATTCAAATCCAGTTCAATCCAGTCTAGTCCAATCCAATCACTACCAGTACAGTCTAACCCAATCTACCAACCCAGTCCAGTTTAATCTAGTTAAAATCAGTCTCATCCAGTCCAGTGAATTCCAGTCAGGTTTAATCAAATGCAATAGTCTATTGTAGTCCAGTCCAATCTAATCCATTCCAATCAAGTCCAGTCAAATCCAGACCAGTTCAGTCTAGCCCAATCCAGTCTCGTCCTGTGTGGTCCATTCTGCTCTAATCCAATGTCAAATCCAGTTCAATCCAGTACAACCTAATCCAATCCACTCCAGTCTAGTTCAACCCAGTCCAATCTAATCTATAACGTGATGTGATTACAAACATGATAAATACAGCAAATAAATTACACCAAAAAAAAAAAAGAAAGTATTTTGGAATACATTAACACAGTCCCTGACATGCTGTGATACGACACGCTGTCACTATTACGCACAGTGTACAGACTACGATGGAAATGAACCTGGGCTGTTGCATTATTAATCCTCAAGGGAAGCCGCGCCTTTTATTATTGTATCAACAGATGATGATAATTATGCTGCTGACTCCACCGAGTGTCATTACAACAAGGTCCAGTGACTCAGAAGGAGACCGCCGCCGCCGACAACGACAAGGACGACAACAACAACAACAACAACAACAAGCCCAGACATTAAGAACAATAAGACCAGCCTCCTCCTCACTTTGTACTCATTCTCTGGTCACCGTCTCATCCTAAAATAACCCAGAGCTCTGTCTGGTGGTGCTACAACATGTGGTGCTACTGCTCCAGGCCATTGCACTCACTGTGAGGTGGGATCGTTTTAAATAGCATAGGTAGGCTGCTGTGTGTGCATGGTGAGTGTACACAGTTAGTAGGGAACATTTAAAGGGATGGTTGGGTGTTTTGAAGTGGGGTTGTATGAGGTGTTTATCCATAGTCAGTGTATTACCTAAAGTAGATGATGGTCGGCACGCCTCAGTTTGGAGAAACAGACAGGAGTTACTGCACAGGAGGAAAACAAATGTACTGCCCACCTAAGAAAAATCTAAATCAGTTTAAGTGTACGCTATATTTAGAATATTTTCACCACTTTACCTTGCTGTCAGACAGCCCTTTCCAATGGGGGACTGAAGTCGTTGTTTCCATCTATGCTCTTGCCAAAGTCACCAGACTCCACTGAAAAACTGACTTTGGTGAATCTGACTTTGGTGAATCCAAAGTCACACAATAACACAAACAAACTAACCGATCAATGCAGCGGTAGACCAGCAACCCCCCGTGTTCTAAGAGGCCAAATTGCTGGGGTTTTTTTCAATGGAGTCTTGTTGCTTTGGATAGATGATGACACTTAAATGGATATTGATTTTTTTTAGGTGGTTAAAATACGTTTTGCTACCGGCCCCGTCCCGAGCAGTACATTGCTTTGTTTTCGTGCAGTAACTCCTGTCTGTTTCTCCAAACTGTGTGAGCGCCGATCGCCAGCTACTGTAGGTAATACACTGACTAAGTACCTCATACAACCCCACTTCAAAACACCCGAACTATCACTTTAAGGATTTTCCAGAAAGTGATAATACCTTCTCGACAAACTGTAGCTAAAGTAACCAGCTACACTACATTTCTACACGCACACACACAAATACACACACCACATGGCTTTGTTTGGGGTTCCAGGTCACTTTAGCCCAGTAGAGTGGACTGCTTGGCAACTAGTGATGGATGAGCACACACGCACACACAATCAGACACACATACACAGACCACTACAGGAGAGCCATCGGGGTTATGGTGCCCTCAGGTAGGGTTAATGACACGGAGAGCAACTGGTGCAACAGATGGCCCTCGCTAAGTCATCTGAGGGCCTCCGTGAGCAAGAGGCATGACTATGACTGTCTATTATTTACTTATTCACACCATTGCACACATTTACACATAATCTGGCAGCAAGGCCACTCCTGGACTCGTTCTCGGTCTTGGGCTTGTCTCTCTGTTTCTGTGGATGGATGGAAATACAAATTGGGAGAGCATTTATGTTCATATGATAAGGATCTATATATGAATAAATCATCATAAAAATGTAACAGTAAACCAAGACCTTCAGCAGAAAGACTGTTGAGACTAAGTCAGTGTGGAATCTGCTGGTGTGCTTTACGCATGTTGGGGATCCAGGGGAAAAAAATAGCTTGGAGACCTATTGTGATTGACAGGTCGCTACTACGGCGTTATCTGGTGTGGGAGTTGTCCATGTTTTCGTATTACAACTTTAACCCTTTCACAGTGTGTATTCAGTTCATGTAAGTTAATTGTAACATTTTGGTCGCCTAAAAATGTCTTCAGTTGCAGGCTAAAGCTTGTTCGTGTCTAGAAGATAACACCCAAGTTGCGAAACTCTTGCGAGATGGTTAAGGTTAGGCATTGACCTCGATTGGTTAAGGTTAGGATAGGTCGTCGGGCAACGAGTCTCGCAAGAGTTTTCAGACGTTTTTCACAACTTGGGGGTTACCTTCTAGACAGGACCATTTAGCTCCACCCTCTTGTATGACTTCTGGTTGCAAAAATCCAAGATGCCGACGAACAAAATCCAAGATGGCAACGGACAAAATCCAAGTTGGCGACGGACAAAATCCAAGATGGCGACGGACAAAAACCAAGATGGCAACGGACAAAAACCAAGATGGCAACGGCCAAAAACCAAGATGGCAACGTCACGGTGAACCAATTTGCAATTATTGAAATGACCAAAACGAAGCCAAAAACAGAGAGAGGTTGCCGCTAATTCAGATCTTAAACTTTTAAAGTGCCCAGAGATGGCACATAGAGGAGACACGTGAAAAAGTGAATGCAGACAGAGGAAAAAACGGCATTACGCCCTGTGAATGAGAACGGGCTGATACTGTTTAGTAGTAGGGGTGTAACGATGCATCGATCTTGATCGATATATCAATTCAATGATCGACGATCCAATATCGTCGATGCAAAATGAAAACATCTATACTTATCATCACCTTAAACGTACACCTTTATTTTGAAATTCCCACTTTATTTTTATTCTTTTTATTAAAAAAGAGAAGATTGGTTTTCATTTAAAATGTCTGGAAGAGCAATAAAATTGTCAAATCATATTTTAGTTGCTTTTTGTGAGGTGATATAAATGTAACTGATTGAGTTAAATGGGTATATGATATCGTCTCGTATCGATCGCAGCTCCCTGAATTTCATCAAATTGAAATCGTATCGTGGCAGACTTGACATATCAGCAAATATCGTATCGTTGTCCAAAGAATCAATGTAATATTGTATTGCGATGAATCTTGTGATTTACACCCCTATTTAGTACTATATTTTTCTCTGAACATGGCCCTAACACGAACACTGAAAAAGGGTATAAAATGACACACTTTTAACATGACATAGCAGAGATAGCAAACAGGACAG
>CAKAKR010060706.1:0-38449 GCA_916700685.1 Adelosebastes latens
GCCAGACGAAACAAACCAGTTAACTAAACTTCAAGCATGCCTTAAGGACATAAAAACCTGGATGACCTGCAATTTCCTGATGTTAAACTCAGACAAAACTGAAGTTATTGTACTTGGCCCTGAACGCCTCCGAAATAAATTATCTAATGATATAGTTACTCTAGATGGCATTGCCCTGGCCTCCAGCACCACCGTAAGGAATCTGGGAGTTATCTTTGATCAGGATATGTCCTTTAACTCCCACATAAAACAAACTTCAAGGACTGCCTTCTTTCATCTACGTAACATTGCAAAGATCAGGCACATCCTATCTCAAAATGATGCAGAAAAATTAGTCCATGCATTTGTTACCTCTAGACTAGATTACTGCAACTCCTTATTATCAGGCTGCTCCAATTAGTCTCTTAAGACTCTCCAGTTGATCCAGAATGCTGCAGCACGTGTACTGACAAAAACTAGAAAAAGAGATCATATTACTCCTGTATTAGCTTCTCTACACTGGCTCCCTGTAAAATCAAGAATAGAATTTAAAATCGTCCTCCTCACCTACAAAGCGCTAAACGGTCAGGCCCCATCATATCTTAAAGAGCTCATAGTACCCTATTACCCCACTAGAGCACTGCGCTCACAGAATGCAGGGTTACTTGAGGTTCCTAGAGTCTCCAAAAGTAGAATGGGAGCCAGAGCCTTAAGCTATCAAGCTCCTCTTCTGTGGAACCAGCTCCCAGTTTCAGTCAGGGAGGCAGACACCGTCTCTACATTTAAGAGTAGGCTAAAGACTTTCCTCTTTGATAACGCTTATAGTTAGGGCTGTCTTTGACCAGCCCCTAGTTAAGCTGCTATAGGCCTAGACTGCCGGGGGACTTCCTGTGAGACACTGAGCTCCTTTCTCCTTCTATATATATTCATGTCCCATTCATTGTTACTAACTTCATTCCTTCCACGGAGTCCTTGTGCCTTCTTGTCTCACAGGTAACCATGGAGCGGGGTTACACCTGGAGCGGGGTTACACCTGGAGCGGGGTTATACCTGGAGCAGGGGTACACTTGGAGCGGGGTTTCACCTGGATCTGGATGTCACCGGGATTGTGGCTGCATCTGTAACCACATCCGGTGCCTGCTTGACACCAACTGCTACCATCATTAATTAATTCCGGGACTACCAAGGCTAACGAGGGACTACCAAGGCTTAGTGACAAAGTGGCAGCCTGGAGAATGAGAATTCTCGGTCACTGCCAAAGACATCAAGAACTCCCAGCAAGCATGCTGATGCTGCGGGAACCAACGCACGGGCATCGATCACAGGGACGTCCCACACCAACATACATGGACGTACTGAGGAGAGATGCTGGTCAGTGCTGGCGAGCTAGCCAGATGTGTGGTGGCCTGAGATAGCTGGAAGCTCCGCTTGAAAGCCCGTCTGAGGACGACCCAATGATATCAATTCCGATAGTTGTATTATCACTCTTTTACATCCACTACTATTGGTTTTGTGTTATTAGTCCTACTTGTATTAGTTATTACAGCTGTTGTGTTATTATTGTGCTCTCTCTCTCTCTCTCTCTCTGCAGATGGCCGCCCACCCAGAGCCCGGTTCTGCTCCAGGTTTCTTCCCACTAATCGGGGAGTTTTTCCTGGCCACAGCGCGCTCGGTGGATCTTGTTGGGTCTCTAAACTATGGTGTACGGTCTAAGACCTGCTCTATATATAAAGCGTCTTGAGATAACTTCTGTTGTGATTCCACACTATATAAAAATAAATTGAATTGAATTGAATTAACACTAACGTACTATTCACACTAATGTACTATTCACACCAACGTACTATTCACACTAACGTACTATTCACACTAACGTACTATTCACACTAATGTACTATTCACACTAATGTACTATTAATACTTACGTACTATTCACACTATTGTACTATTAATACTAATGTACTATTCACACTAACATACTATTCACACTAACGTACTATTAATACTAACGTACTATTCACACTAATGTACTATTAATACTAACGTACTATTCACACTAATGTACTATTCACACTAATGTACTATTCACACTAATGTACTATTAATACTAACGTACTATTAATACTTACGTACTATTCACACTATTGTACTATTAATACTAATGTACTATTCACACTAATGTACTATTCACACTAATGTACTATTAATACTAACGTACTATTAATACTTACGTACTTTTCACACTAATGTACTACTCACACTAATGTACTATTCACACTAATGTACTATTAATACGAACATACTATTAATACTAACGTACTATTAATACTTACGTACTTTTCACACTAATGTACTACTCACACTAATGTACTATTCACACTAATGTACTATTAATACTAACGTACTATTAATACTAATGTACTATTCACACTAATGTACTATTAACACTAATGTACTATTAATACTAACGTACTATTAATACTAATGTACTATTCACACTAATGTACTATTAATACTAATGTACTATTCACACTAATGTACTATTCACACTAACGTACTATTCACACTAATGTACTATTAATACTAACGTACTATTCACACTAATGTACTATTAATACTAACGTACTATTCACACTAATGTACTATTCACACTAATGTACTTTTTCACACAATTTTGTGAACCGTTCCACCCCTAGATTATACTATACTAATGTTTCTCTAACTGCTGTCTGCTTATTCAAACACCAGGCAGGGACGACCAAACTGCTCGGCAATGCACCAACAGAGAGTGTGTGTTTGTGTGTTTGTGTGTGTGTGTGTGTGTGTGTGTGTGTGTGTGTGTGTGTGTGTGTGTTTTAGTGTAGGTGTGTGTGTGACACTCACTCTGCAGACAGACATCTGGTTGGTGGTCAGGGTTCCCGTCTTGTCAGAGCAGATGACAGAGGTGCAGCCCAGGGTCTCCACGGACGGCAGGCTGCGAACGATGGTGTTCTTCTTGGCCATGCGGCGGGTGCCCAGGGCCAGGCAGGTGGTGATGACGGCAGGAAGACCCTCAGGGATGGCGGCCACGGCCAGCGCCACGGCGATCTTGAAGTAGTAGACCGCCCCGCGGATCCAGGAGCCTCCGTGGACGGGGTCGTTAAAGTGGCCGATGTTGATGATCCACACGGCGATGCAGATGAGGGAGATGACCTTGGACAGCTGCTCGCCAAACTCATCCAGCTTCTGCTGCAGGGGCGTCTTCTCCTGCTCGGTGGCCGCCATCTCGTCACGGATCTTACCGATCTCTGTGTTAACGCCAGAGGCCACGACCACGCCCACGGCCTTCCCAGCTGCAATATTAGTACCCTGAAACAACAAGTAATATACATGTTGGCTCAAGAGCATCTGATAACATCTCACACATGTTGAAATAACAACAGGAAGTTTACAGAAACTAAACAAACGTCAACAGGATGTGTGATAAGTTGAACTTACAGAGAAGAGCATGTTCTTCTTGTCCTGGTTGACAGCACGAGGGTCGGGCACAGGGTCGGTGTGTTTGATGACAGACACAGATTCACCTACAGAGACAACAGAGGGTTAAATCAGTCTCAAAGCACAGCCAATTATCTCTACAGAGATATCATTCATGCTGCCTCACTGATCTTTCACATGCTCATGAATGTTTCCATTCAGGAGCAAACATAATGATCCACCTCTGGGCTCAATCTGCTGCCAACTCAAATGATCTTGTTCAGGTCATCCAGCTATTCTGGTTCTTCAAACACAGGTAGAGGATTGATCCATTCATCTTGGTGCTCTTATTTTGAAACAAAGGGAGCAACCCCACCGAAGCCTCGAATAAAACAGCTGATTGAACTCGGTTACTCTGCATGTGTGACTGCACAACCAAAGTTCACTGATAAGGTATACAGAAGTTAAAGGACTAGGTGGTAATATGCCTTGTATGAAAACAATGAGCAACCTCATTTGTCCATCATGTTCAGTAAGAGATTGCTGACACCCCCTAACCCCTTAGCTACTATGTGACTTTCTATTAATTACTGAATAACGAGCAGACATTCAAAGATTTAAATGTGTGCAGTGAAATGCAGGATAGCATAGTCTTGATGCTGTGCTAAAAAGGTTAGTGTGAAATAAGAATAATAATTAGAAAAACTGTAAAAACATATAACATACACAGGAACAAAATGATATACAGTATGTATTATGTAGAAATAGTTTGTTAAATTGATGTAATAATCTTACCGGTCAGAATGGACTGGTCCACCCTTAGAGTTGTTGATTTGATTGAACAGATACGGATGTCAGCAGGCACCTTGTCTCCAACTAGAACCAGACAGATCAGCAATTAGACAAACAAAAATACTAAAGCATGAGAAAAATAAACTATTTCAATTTTAAAAGAATTTGCACCTGAAGGCTCATGTTAACAGTTAAATTGTCATGACATCATCGTATATGTTGGCTCAATGGTATTTTACACCACATGAATAGCAATGATTACCACTGAGTCCTCTCATACACTCCTGGTAGTGTACAATGCTGTAAATGAAGATTTAACAGATGAGATGTTGTCTATTTTTCTGCAGGCAGTAACTGAGCATTAGTGTAAACTACAGTGATGAAGCACAGCTCATTACTGCTGGGCCACACAGCAGCAGAGCATCGTTGCCATCGCTGCAGGGAAAGAGAAGGAGAGCCAAAGAAAGAGGAGCAAATGAAGGACCTGTGAGCCATAAAAGGCCCGTCTCCAAGGAAAAGGCCAATTTGGGTACATCGGAATTGCAGTGACCCAATTCAGCTTCCTAATGGTACATAAAGGCGATGGAAACTGGGGAAATGGCTCAGGCTATGGCACAGTTCTGTGGGCGTCATCTCCATATAGGCCTCCTTAGTTAGAAATGCAAACTGTAGGGCGCCTGGTTAGCTCAGTTGGTAGAGCGGGCGAGCAAGGCTCAATCCTAACCGCGGCGGCCCGGGTTCGAATCCGGCCTGTGGCCCTTTCCGCATGTCATCCTCTCTCTCTCCCCCCTTTCCAAGACTCTATCCACTGTCCTGTCAATAAAATGAAAAATGCCCCCAAAAAAATAACTTTAAAAAAAAGAAATGCAAACTGTGTCAGATTATTACAAAAGACCAAGAACGTGGTATATTAGAATCCTGGAAACCACACAAGCCTGCCAAACACCTAAGGCCCTGTTCACACCTGGCATTTACATGTGTCTTGAGTGATCTGATCACAAGTGGAGCTCTAAGTCCGTCAGTTCACACCTACACCACAATCTGATCTCACTCTCCACTCTATATACAAATAAACACAGACATCACTTCCATTTGACCAAATGTGTTGCTGTTTTAACCGGCGGGAGGCAGCAACTCACTTCCTGTGCCTAGTCTGCTGGAAATCAAAAGAGGAAGAAGAAATCAAAACAATACAGACTGGGTCTATTCCTTGGCGTGTTCCAGGCGAACCAGGTCGCCCAAGATGTTGGTACACACCTGATATATCTCTATGGGCATTTCCAAATTTAAAAAACAAACGGTGAATGAGTACGTACTTCCGCATACGCAGGGAGCGTTAGTTGAGTAGGTGGTCCTTCAATGTGGCCCAGAACACATTCGCGTACATACTGCTAAAAGAATGTGGCCATATGCGACCCAGACCACCTCCGAATGTGGTCTGAAAGATCGGATCTCAATGTGTCTTGAGTGCATTCACACCTGAACTTAGAGCCGTCCACTTGTGATGGGATCACCTGAGACGAAGAATCTAGCAAAACATCAAGACAAAGTAGAAGTGAAAACAAAGATTTGCTAAAAGGTACCAAGTTGAGGGAGACACTTACCGTAATCCAGGACCCCCCATGCCCTTGAGGGAAGGGAGGGGGGATAGCAATGGGACCAACAACGCATTTCAATGTTCCCCAATACGCTATAAATGTGGCCATATAATGGCAGATGTTTCCTTATCATTGACAGGAAGAGAGACAAGGGGACAACGACTGGGGCCCAGCTTCTCACCTTACTATTCCATTAACATGTGAATGTCTACATTTTTACACATTTCCAACTAATGCACAGCCTTGTCGTTGGACAGTCAAAAAGACAGACATTGAAGGACTAAGTTGCATCGTTAAACCATCTGAACCTGGAAAGACGGGTGCAATGGCTGCTTCACAGCAGCCCACTGCTGCTAATGATAATGGTGGTTAAATGCAGAGGTCACATTTCATGTACGTACCTGTATGTATATGACGACTGTAATAAAGTTGAAGTTTTAAGAAGGTCATGCAACCCGGGTCATAGATGGAGTGATGCAGGCTTGGGGTGCTTGTTACATATAGCATTTTTTTCTGAGCACCAGCGTCTTTTTTCAAATGTTCCCAATGAGGAGAAGACGTTTGCCGCACCCTCGAGAAAAAACGCTGCACCCAGCATCTTTTTTTCTGAGCGCTCGGCCTTTTATGTGCGGCTGCTCCCAGCGCTTCAATTTGAAAATCTCTGCAGCCGCTTTTCCTTTTTTTGTCACTTTAATCTTTATTGCTTTTTTGCATACACAAATAAAACACAAATATAACAAGGAAACTTGCAACAGTGCAGCGAGGGGTTCAGTTTACAATTGATGATGCAGTATGCAGGGTTATTTTCTTTTTAAACATTTTCCAATAACTTACAGTATTGTTAATACAATGATATAGTGCTGATGTCTTTATTTCTATACCTAATCCATTTATCCCATTTTCTGTTAAACTCATCTTCTTTCACTCTTAGAGAATAAGTCATTTTCTCCATCACAAATATTTCCTGTACTATGTCTAACCATTGACTAAGTCTGGGGGTGTACGCTACAAGCCATTTTCTTGTAATGGCCTTTCTGCCAGCTGTGAGTAGGATTTTAACCAAGTACTGATCTTCCTTCAGCACCACTGTATTTATATTACCCAGGTATAAAAAGGAACATTTCTTTTTGATTATATATCATAATACCTCCTTTAATACTGAATTCACTCTGTCCCAAAATGGTTCTATTTTTGGGCAACTCCAGAAGATATGTACATGATTTGCGACTGTATGGCCACATTGTCTCCAGCATGTTTGTTGCCTTAGAATTTGCTTGCTTTTTATGTTAGGCGTAATGAAGAAACAAATCAGATTTTTCCAATTAAATTCTTTCCACAGTTGTGAATTAGTGGATGTCTGTAGTGTTACACACATATCATGCCATTCTTCTTCTGAGATTTTGATGTTCAATTCCTCTTCCCGCTTAAATAGCCTTGTTGCTAGGTGCCGAATGCAAACGGCAGCCTTTCCAGCTGCTCCGACGTTTTTCACGTCTTTTTCGTATTTTTGGACTATTTTGTACTCTTCCTGCCTCACCAGGGCAGGTCTAGCATGTTTGTATAGTTATATCCTATGGATATGGTTACTTCTTCCACACAACAAAGAAGTACTCATCTTGTTTATTCGAGAGAAGAACTACTGGCTCTCAAGACAGACAGCGGGACAAGCCGGCACGCGACACCTCACCCTGGCGGAGCTGCGCAGGAAGTACCGGGGCTGCAGAGCCGGCGCTAAGCTGAAGGCTAGGCTAAGGGATATACGGAGGCATTCCCTCCGTACTGATGGGGAAAAAGCAAAGGTGGGGGACTCATAATATATATCAACAACCGATGGTGTAACCCAGGCCATGTAACTGTGAAGGAAGTGCTATGCTGCCGAGACTTAGAGCTGCTAGCCGTTAGCCTCAGGCCATACTATCTGCCGAGGGAGTTTAGCCACGTCATAGCCATCTGTGTTTACATTCAGCCGAGGGCCGAAGCAGCGACCGCATGTGAGGTGATTCATACAACAACTGCAAGGCTTCAAACACAACACCCAGATGCATTCATCGTCAATTCAGGTGACTTCAACCATGTCACCCTGGACTCCACTCTCACTGCATTTTACCAGTTTGTGGACTGCCCAACAAGACACAGCAGGACAATAGATCTGCTGTATGCTAATGTTAGGGATGCATACAGAGCCAGCCCCCTCCCCCCGATGGGGAAATCAGACCACAACCTGGTATGCTGGCAGCTGCAGTACACCCCACTGGTGCAAAGGCAGTCTGTCTCAACACGCTCTTTCAGGAGGTGGACTCCTGCAGCTGAGGAGGCCCTCAGAGACTGCTTGGAATCCTCGGACTGGAGTGTACTGCAGGGATCACATGCTGAGGACATCGAGGGAGCAACACACTGCCTGACGGACTACCTGAACTTCTGCATGGATGTGGTCGTTCCTGTAAGAACTGTGCGTTGTTTCCCTAACAACAAACCCTGGGTGACCAGTGAAGTGAAGGCTGTCCTCAACAGGAAGAAGAGGGCCTTCAAGAACAAGGACAAGGAGGAGTTGAGGGCAGCACAGAGGGAGATGAAGGTGTGTCTGAGGGAGGCTAAGGAGTCCTACAGGAGGAAGGTGGAGCAGAGGCTGCAGGACAACAACATGAGGGTGGTCTGGGATGGTGTGGCTGCAAACAAAGAAACAGCAGTGCAGCGGAGGGGACCATAGAGAGGGCGAACAGTCTGAACAACTTCTTCAACCGGTTTGACTCTTCCCATCCCCGCTTCTACCTCCCTCCCCCCTTCACTCCTCCCCAGCTCCTCACTCCCTCTGACTCCTTCCCCCCTCTACAGTCCAGCTCTCACCACCCCCTTCCCCTCCCCCCATCCCATCCACCCTCCAACATTACTGCAGACCAGGTCAGGGCTTCGCCCCAGGAAAGCAGCCGGCCCGGACAAGGTGTGTCCTCGACTCCTGAAGGCCTGCGCTGCTGAACTGGGAGAACCCCTGCAGCACATCTTCAACCTGAGTCTGCAACTGGGGAAGGTGCCCACGCTGTGGAAAACATCCTGCATTGTTCCGGTTCCTAAGAAGAACCGACCCAACAAGCCCAACAACTTCAGGCCAGTGGCACTGACGTCACACCTAATAAAGACCATGGAGCGGCTCCTCCTCAACCTCCTCAGACCTCAGGTGCAGCATGCTCAGGATCCATTGCAGTTTGCTTACCAGGCGAAGGTTGGGGTGGAGGATGCAGTCCTCTACCTCCTACACCGGGCCCACTTGCACCTTGACAAGGGAGGCGGCACAGTCAGAAACCTGTTTCTTGACTTCTCAAGCGCCTTCAACACCATCCAGCCCCTTGTACTACAGGACAAGCTGACCAGGATGCAAGTGGACCCACACCTGGTGACCTGGGTCAAGGACTACCTCACCGGCAGACCACAGTATGTCAGGTTGAAGGACATCACATCTGACACTGTGGTCAGCAACACCAGTGCTCCACAGGGGACTGTACTGGCCCACCTTCTCTTCACCCTCTACACGGCGGACTTCAACTACATCTCTGAGTCGTGTCACATTCAGAAGTTCGCCGACAACACGGCCATTATGGCATGTGTTAAGGTCGATCAGGAGAAGGAGTACAGGAGCCTGGTGGGGGACTTCGTCGCCTGGTGTCACTCCAACCACCTGCAGTTCAACACCGCAAAAACCAAAGAGATGGTCATAGACTTCAGGAAGTCTAGACCACCCCCACGACCAGTCCACATCGATGGGGACGAGGTGGAGGTCGTGGGTACCTACAAGTACCTCGGGCTGCAGCTGGACAACAAACTGGACTGGACAATAAACACTGACCACCCCTACAGGAAGGGCCAAAATAGACTGTACTTCCTGAGGAGGCTGGGATCATTTAACATCTGCACAAAACTCCTGCGGATGTTCTACCAATCTGTGGTCGCCAGCGTCCTTTTCTACGCTGTGGTGTGCTGGGGGGGCAGCACAACTAAGAGGGAAACCTCGAGGCTGGACAAGCTGATCAGTCATCACCAAACAGAGGAGCTCATTTAGCGGCAGGCTGCTGCTCCCCAAGTGCTCCACAGACAGACTCAGGAAATCCTTTGTCCCCCGAGCCATCAAACTGTACAACACCTCTCTAGAGGGGGGGGGGGCACTATACTCACTTTTTTTAATAGTCGTGTATCACAGCTGTTACCCTGCACTATATTCAGTTTTAACAGTTTTGTTCAACTCCTTGTGTTTTTATATCTGGTATATTTTTTTGTACTGTGTACTTTGCACTACTAACTTTTTTACTGCCTTTTTACTAACATGTTTTGCACCATGGAACTGTGATGCTGGAAACTTGAATTTCCCTCCGGATCAATAAAGTTACTATCTATCTTTCTATCTATCTATCTATTTCACATAAGATGTAGTCTTAGCTTGACATTCCATTAAACCATGATAAAGTTTAGAAATAATCCTTGATGTTTTTTGATGATACGCATTGACTATCACTTCTACCACTGGATTCTTTTCTTCTAGTGCCTCCCTTTTTACTTTTTTGTTGTGATATTCTCTCAGTTGGAGATATCTAAACAAGTCTGGGTTGCGAAGTGCAAATCTGTCCTTCAAATCTTGAAAACTTCTTAGGTCTCCATTTTAATAATAGTACAAAACGCAGTCATTCCTTTTTTCCTCCATTCTGTAAATGTTGAATCATACATCCCTGGTTTAAATTCACCATCCAAAGCTATCCATCTTAACACGTTTTGCCCATTACTCAATTTAAGTTGTCTGGTAAGAGTGAACCAGGTTTCGGAGGCGCTGTCGAGCGATGAGCGGATAGGACGCATCCACCTGTAGCTCCAGCAGATTTACGTTTAAAATTCCATTTTTTACCAAAACCACTCGAAAATAACTCAGGAAGGTCATCAAGAATATAATCGAAGCCTCTGGGGAAGGTAAAAGAGGAAGAAACCCGTGTGAAAATGACGAAAAAGGCCAACACAAAGCTGGACCCGAGCGAGGAAACAGGCCCGAATGAAGCCTCGGGCTCAACTAGAGAGGCTAACGCCGGAGGGGTCGCCCGGACGGCGGGTAACAGCGACGTGCTGGGGGCCATAGCATCGCTACACGCAGAACTGTTTTTTTATCAAGTCGGAGATTTGTAAGAAAATTGAAACCGAGATCTCAGAGATTACGACTACATTGAGAGGGGAAATAGCACAACTGAAGGCCGAAAATGACGCGGCGATAACAGCGCTGAAGGCCAGGATGGACGTGCAAAACCAAACTCTGAAAGAGTTAGCAGACTCGGCTAGCGGCTCCTCGGACACGCTGCAGGACTTGGAGGACAAGGTCAAGAAACTTTCTGGGCAAGTTGAAACTCTCAGAAAAATGCCTAGACTTAGAGGGGCGCTCGAAAAGACAGAACTTGAGAGTGGTCGGAATAAAAGAAGGGAAAGAAACTGGGAAGAAGACCAGGGAGTTTGTGGCTCAGATGCTAACAGAGGTGCTAAACCTAGCAGAAACACCGGAGATAGACCGAGCCCACAGGGCCCTGATGAGACGTCCTGGAGACACCGAGCCACCACGGCACCTGATTGCGAGGGTACATTACTGTCATGTTTATGAAGACATAATGCAGAAAGTGATGTCCATCAAGGATTTAACATTTCAAGGGCAACGGATCCGAATCTTCAGAGACTTCCCACCTGAAGTAGTTAAACGCCGAGCTGCGTTCACTCCGGCCAGGAGGATGCTATGCGACAAACCTGGAGTCAGATTTGGACTTTTGTACCCAGCCAAGCTACGAGTGTCGCATAACGGATCAGAGAGGTTTTTCACCAACCCGGAGGAGGCTCGTCGTTATGCGGAGCGCCATTTCGGACCTCCGACAGGGGACGGGGTATGAGGACTTTTCCGAAGCACCGGATAACAAGGGCTCTCCACTTTGAACTTCAGAGAATTACTGAGAGGACTTTCCGTTTAGGATCTCCAAAGAGAGACTGAGATTGAGGTGAACGTCAGGGTGGCTTTTGCAGAATGTTATTATTTCTTGTTATATTGAAGGTTAAACTGCACATTCTGCCACTGTTTACATTCGTTCTAAAGTGCCACAGCCCATTTTGTTCAAAGGGTTTAAGTCTAAGTTTACTGACGTAGTTCTAATACTGATCAGTTGTATACAGTTGGGCTTATATTAAGCAGACAATTGATCAACAACTGCTGCTGTTTTTCTTCCAGTATTATTGTTAGTGGGTGCTACTGGATAGAGCACGTATTCTGTGTTTACATTCGGAGCCTGAGGGGAACTGGTCAAAAAAACATATGTTACCTAAATATGACGAAAATACTTAAAGAGGAGGTCAAGTTAAACATATTCTCTCTAAAATCCTTACTCACCTTTTTTTTTGCACATGAGCAAGACCTATTCCCTTGAATAATGAATAATAAATAAGATACCTAATGTTAATGCTAGAATTTTTGGTTTTGGGTTCATTATATAACTGTGGGGCTACACCTGAAGGTCAGTATGGTAGTGATTAAGAATTGTTTGCTAGGTAGTTGGTGCAGAGTTTGGACTTCTGGGAGAGAGGGCTGGTCCTGCTCCCAGAGGTCTAAATGTTGGTGCACTAAGGGGAAGGTGAATGTTTTTGTGTTTTTGTTGTTTTGTTTAGGGGTAGGAAGGGGGGCGAGGTGGGGAGCAGTGCTACTTAGGCTGTACCATTTAACGATAAATGGCAGTGCGTCAGAATCATTACAGGAGAATGATATTTCCTTATGGTTGCACCGATAGATAGGGACGGAGATATAGGAACGGGAGGAAATTTAACTTTTTGCACATGGAATGTGAATGGAATGAATGAACCAGTAAAAAGGGGCAAGGTACTGGCGCACCTGAGAGAGTTGCAGGCCGATGTGATTTTCTTACAAGAGACGCATTTGGAAAATGAAGCTCATGGTAAAATTAAAGCTAGATGGATAAGTCAAGTATACCATTCCAAGTTTTCGGCCAAGGCTAGGGGGGTGGCTATCATAATTCGCAAAAATGTTCCATTCTTACATCAGTCTACAATTGCAGATAAAGAGGGAAGATATATTTTGGTTACGGGTGAGATTCAGTCCACACCAATTACGTTGCTGAACATATATGGGCCAAATTGGGACGATCCAGAATTTTTTAGGAAAGTCTTTAGCTTGATACCGGACATCTCTACCACAAATTTGCTGATTGGGGGGGATTTTAATTTAGTCCTGGACACTTATTTGGACAGATCATCTACGCGAAGAGTGGCATCATCTAACGCTTCTGATTTTTTGAATTCATATATTAAAAATACAAACTTACTGGATGTGTGGAGAATTTTAAATGCAACAGGTAGAGAATACTCATTTCACTCTCAAGTTCACAATGTATACACCAGAATAGACTACTTCTTGTTGGATGCCAAACTCCTGCCTGGAGTTCAGAATGCCAAATACCACGACATTGTCATTTCTGACCACTGTCCCGTCTCTCTCTCATTGAGGCTGCTCGAGGCTGCAAAGACCTATAGATCCTGGAGGTTCGATCCCCAACTGCTTACAAGAAAAGACTTTTGTGAGTACTTAGAGACTCAGATGAAGTTGTTTTTTGAGACGAATGATAAAGATGATATTTCACCGACTTTGTTGTGGGAGACTTTTAAAGCATATATGAGAGGATGTGTCATTTCCTTTCAATCCTCACAAAAAAGCGCGACCGTTTTGAAAGATCACAGTTGGAGGACCAAATACGAAAGCTAGACGCAGAAAACGCTGCCCAACCGTCCACTGAGGCGCATAATAAAATTTCAGCCCTCAAATACAAGCTCAATCAATTACTCTCTGAAAAAATTATAATGATAATTTGATAGTCCCATACCTGTTGAGGATGTACAAAAAGGCATTTGAGGTTGGCACGCTACCACCAACACTAAATGAAGCTACTATAACAGTTATTCCAAAGAAAGGGAAAGATTTAGAGCAGGTAGGTTCATATAGGCCAGTGTCACTATTAAACACAGACCAGAAAATCTTGGCCAAATCCTTAGCTAACAGACTCGGTCCTTATATGGCTAAATTGATACACCCGGATCAGACAGGGTTCATTCCGAACAGACATTCGTTTAATAATTTCAGACGCCTTTTTAACATGTACTCTCCCAGACATCCTAAGGAAGATTTGTTCATCTTGAGCTTAGATGCGGAAAAGGCCTTTGACTGTGTGGAATGGCCCTACCTATATGCAGTACTGGAAAAATATGAATTTGGCACAAAATTTATTGCATGGGTTAAGATATTGTATAACAATCCCAGTGCTAGAATCCTTACTAACCGGACAGTTTCAGATGCATTTAACCTTTGCAAGGGCACTAGGCAGGGATGTGCTCTGAGTCCCTTGTTGTTTGCTCTAGCATTGGAGCCTCTTGCAGAAACAATTAGGGCTCACACTGAGATTTTTGGTTATAACACGGAATATACTTCAAATAAAATTTCGCTGTATGCGGACGATATTTTGATGTACATAACGAGGCGACTGACTTCTATTCCTATCATACTGGAGACGATTGACTTATTTAGCTCCTTTTCGGGATATAAGATAAATTGGAGCAAGAGCGAACTGATGCCGGTGCGGTATAAAGACCCAAGCATGCTCGAACAGATTCCATTCAAACTGGCTTTGGAAAAATTTACATATTTGGGGGTCGAGATCACAAAGAAATATAACTCCCTATTTGAAGAAAATTTTATGACTATGTTAGACAAGTTTAAGACCAAATTAGAGTTTTGGAAAACCCTTCCAATTTCTCTGATAGGCAGAGTGAACGCAGTTAAAATGATCCGTCTCCCTCAACTGTTATACCTCTTTCAAAACATACCTATATATCTGACTAAGAGCTTTTTTAAAAAACTTGACTCTATAATTCTACCATTTATCTGGATTTATAAATCCCATAGAATTAGGAAAGACCACCTGTGCAAGCGTAAGGGGGATGGGGGGCTGGCTCTACCGGATTTCAGGCTATATTATTGGGCAGCAAACATTCGATGTGTTTCCTATTGGCTGGATGAGACGATTGTTCTCGACAGCTGGCTGGATATGGAGCGAGGGGACTGTCTACCTAGCTCACTTGGTGCTATTGTAATGTCTCCCATTCGTCTCAAAAAAACATGTTATAATTACAATCCGATTATTCATAGTACTACTCAAATTTGGAAACAAATAACCAAACATTTTAAACTTAGAGCTCTATCCTTTACACTTCCGATATCGGCAAACCCGTATTTTACTCCTTCAACCCTAGATGGAGCCTTTGATCATTGGAAAGAATCAGGACTGAGTAGTGTTGGGGACTTGTACATTCGGGGTACGTTTGCTTCCTTTCAGCAGCTTCGGGAGAGGTATGGGCTGTCAAAAACAGATTTTTTTAGATATCTCCAGATTAGACACTTTGTGAAAACTCACCTTCACAATTTTGAGGGTGCAACACCTGATAAACTAGACCAGTGTCTGAGAGACTGTATAGTAGAAAAACATCCAGTTTCATTTATATACAATACATTGCAAGACCTTCAGCAAGTGGATATGAGCTGTATAAAAAAGGGCTGGGAAAATCAGTGTTGCTCCACCTAGAAAGAATCCGATACACCCTTAATGACAGACTGGAGGTATTTGAAAAGATTTGGAGACCGATGATCTCCTCTATAGAAGGGACAGACAATTAAGACGCAATAGACACATAGTCTTTAGTACCCGAGGTAGCACTGCTCAGGGATGGGAAGGTTCGGGAGGGGGGGTTGGTTACACCTGTTTATGTATATACTGTATGTCGCCAATGTCTCCCTGATTTGTTTGCCTTAGGGTGTTGTGTGTGTTTTTTTTTTGTTGTTGTTGTTTGTTTTGTTTTGTTTTCCTTTTATTACGTATGTTTTTTGTATTTGCTTGTCTCCATTTTGTTTGCCCTTAGTTTCTAGTTTTTGTCTGTTTTTGTGTATATATATAAAAAATGAGGCATGATAAACACCTCACAAAAGTTTGTATCACTGACATGCACATGCTTCTTAATAAAAATATTTGAAACGAAGAGTGAACCAGGTTTCTAAAGTAAATATTGTTATTGGATCGATTATACTCCTGATATGTCCAGGAAGAGCTTTTTCTCCAAAGAGTGTTTGGATGTGGAAATCAGGGATATATGTCTCAATCTCTTTCCACCTAGATATGTAGCTATCATCACACCAATTAATAAGAAATAACACAGAAATATGTCCTAAAATTTGGAAATGCCATTCCACCTTTATCCTTTGGAAACTGAAGTGTAGTGTATCAAACTCTGGCCTTCTTCTCTCCCCAAATAAATCTAGATATTCATTTATCCCATTCTGTGAATTGTTTTAGTGGTACCTCTACTGACAGAGATTGAAAAAAGTACAATAACCTTGGCAAAATATTCATCTTCACCACATTTATTTTACTGCTAAAATCAATTGGGTAGGTGGACCATCTTTCTATATCCTTTCTTATGTTTTGGTTGATGTGGTTATAATTGGCTCCATACAACATTGATATATTTTTCGTTATATGTACCCCTAGATATTTGATTGATTTTTAATCCCATTTAATATTATACTTTTGCTTGATTTCTTCTGGAGGAGCACAGTTAAATAGGAGGATTTGAGTTTTGGAAATATTCAATTTATATCCTGCATAGAAATTAAATTTCTCTATGATCTTCATCATCCTTGTAAAGAAGGTGTTTACATCCGTGAGATACATCATCACATCATCTGCAAAAAGGCCAATTCTATGTCCCTGTCTCTTATAGTTACTCCCCTCAGTTCCCTATCTTGACGGATCGCTTAGAGACAACATCCCTGTCTCGTTCCTCTTCCCAACACAAATCTCTCAGTTAAGGACCCATTCACCTTTACTCTTGCAGAAGGTTGCTGGTAGATTGCTTTAATAACTTGAATAGATTCTTCGGAAAAGCCAAATCTTTCTAGTGTTTGATATAAAAATTCCCAATTAACCCTATCGAAAGCCTTTTCTGCATCCAGGCTTATCAGGATAGCGCGCGTACTTTCTTTTTGAATCTTGTGTATTATATGTAGGGTTCTTCTAATACTGTCTTGTGTTTGTCTGCCTGTTATAAAACCAGTCTGGTCTTCATCAATTAAATCTGGCATGAACTTTTCAAATTGTTTGGAGATAATTGAGGTATACAATTTATAGTCCACATTTAGAATTGATATCGGTCTGTAGTTGGTAAAATTTTCCTTGTCTTTGTTCTCTTTGGGGATTAGCGTTATAATTGCCTCTTTCCATGATGGGGGTGTCTTGCCTTCTTTGATAATCCAGTTAAAGGTTCTCAGAAGAAGTGGCTTCAGCTCAATACGGAATATTTTATACCATTCTATAGGAAAACCGTCGCTACCTGGGGCCTTGTTTGTTTTCATCCTACCAATTGCCTTCTCTATCTCGTCCAGTGATATTTCTGCTGTGATTGTTTTATTTTGTGTCTCTCCAATACAGGGCAGATCTATTGTACGTAAAAAAGTCCTCATTGATTCCCCATCTGCTGTAGACGTTTGTGTATATAATTCTTTATAATATTCCTGGAAGATATGTTCTATTTCTTTTGGATCACTCTTCAATTTCTCTTTAATTTTGTGTATGGTGTTGTCAGCCTGTTTTACAAATCTTGCTTTTTTCTCCACCTCTTGACCCAATATCCCATCCATTGTCCCCTCAAATCTTTTATTTGTTTATACGTTTTGTGGTTCTTATTATTTTTGTACTTCTGTTCTAAATCCTTCAGGTTTAATATCAATTTATCGTATGTTTTCATTCTGGCCTTTTTAATATGTGATGCCCTAGCTATTAACCTACCTCGTATTACAGCCTTCAATGAGTCCCATAATATGGATGGGTCCACCTCCCCATTATCATTCCCCTCTAGATATCTTTTGATTTCCAAGTCAATGTCATTAACAGTTGTTTTATCATTCAGCATGCCGACATTTAATCGCCACACTGTGTTTTTCCATCTACTATCCATTTGAATAGTTAAGTATATGGCATTATGGTCTGATACATCTGCCACGCCAATTCTGCAATCTGTTACCCTAGCAGTCTTCTTTCTGCGTTAAAAAAATAGTCTATTCTGGAGTAAATTGAGTGCGTTATTGAGTAATGCATATAGTCTCTTTCTAAAGGGTGAAAATTCCTCCAGACATCAACGAAACTAATTTCTTCACATGTAGTGTTTAGTAGTTTTGTTAACTGGTTCTTATTCTTCTTTTTGCTTGCCTATCAAGACTATGATTCAATACAACATTCAGATCCCCACCGCATATACAAATTCCTTCTGCTTTCATTGCAATAATATCAAATAGGGATTTGAAAAAATGTTTATCACTATCGAGGGGAGCATAGATATTTACCAGTGTCAGGATATTATTATCAACTTTGCCCTTTACTATGATATACCTCCCTTCTTTGTCTTTTATTTCTTTAAAGATTTCTAATTTAACTGAGTTCGATATCAAGATTGCCACTCGTCTTGTATGACTTCAAGTATGTGAGCTATAATATGTGTTTTTATATCCAAATCTTTTCAGCTTTTCGTGCTCTTGTCGCGATAAATGGGTTTCTTGTAAAAAAAGTAATATGCATTTTCTCTTTTTTCAATTTAGTCATGACTTTGGATTACCCAAACCATTAACATTTAAAGACATCAGCTTAAGTCCCTGACATTGCATCATTACACTTAGTGTGATTGATTTCACTGTATCCCCTCAACTCGACACCAGAACCATTCTGAACAACAAACCAGAACATATGAAAAAACAAAGGTGTTCTGCCTAGCAAAACCAAAAAAAACATCAACACAAAGATGGACTCCCAGAAAAGGGTATTCTCTCTCCACCGTAGATCCCGAATCCCTTTGTGGATTGAGGGGTGAAGCCTAACACTATGAAAGGGCCCTCTTCTAGATAAGGGGAATAACCGTCTATGGGTCCCTCCACTCATTCTAGCTCTAATACTTTGATAATCTCCCTAACAGTCGGATTTATCTAGCACAGAAAGTTGTATTAAATCAACATTAATTACACTCACATGAGGTCTGTGATGCTTGGTGATATTCTTAGAACTAGGCTTATAAACAAATTTGTCTATGAATATGCATATCTATGCATTTATTTGTAAACCTAGGGTTCCATGGACTCAGTATTCTAACAGATTATGGCGGAGACCACTGTATTATCCATGTCTATGCGTACCTTCGTAATCATATCTCAGTTCAAGCATGAGTCTTTCGTTGGAATTCTTGGAGGCACTCCCGTGCCCGTCTGACAGTCTCTGATTCACCGTGTCTCCCGACGAGCTGCCAAGGCGCCGTTTGGCGGAGTTGTTCAAGCAGCGGCGGCATGTCCGTGTCTCCCCGCGGCTCTTCCACTTTGTAGCCTCTTCGTTGTAGCTCTCGAATGGCTTCCCTGGCGTTGTTGTAGGTTTGGGGTCCGCTGTCCCAGTGAATACGCATCTTGGTGAATGGTGTCTGAAAGCGGATTCCTTCCTCTTTTAGGACACTTTTAACATGTTTGTATGCCTTACGTTGTTGTACTACAGCGGTAGTGTAGTCGTGGTCAAAAGACAGCATTCGTTCTCCAAGTTAGATCTTCTTTTGCCATGCCTGTTTGAGAACCATCTCTTTAACTTTAAACTGGAGAAAGTGGACAATTATGGATCTCGGAGGTGAGCTGGGGCTAGGTTTCTTTGCCAGGGCTCTGTGTGCTCATTGAATCTGTAAATCTGTCGTTACAGGGATTGACATTTCACTACTGAGCAGTTTCTCCACAAACTGAGGTACTGAGCTGTCTTCCGCACCCTCCGGCACACCGTATATCCGCAGATTATTTCTTCGGGATCTGGACTCCAGGTCAATCAGTTTGTCGAAAAGTATAGTCTGATCTTTCAGTGTTTCTTGGAGTACGTTGTTCGCAGCAGCACTCCAAGCTTTCAAGCTCCTCTATTCGGGCGGCGACTTCCTCCGTCTTTTTATTTTGGTCTTGTATTGCTTGTGTGTACGCCGCCACCTGATGATTCACTTCACGTTTGAATTCGGCCAGCTCTTCTCTCATGTCCCGCTTGAATTCGTCTTTGGATGATGTAAAGTCCGCTTTTAATTCTCTTCTCTAGTTGCCGATTTGTGTTCTTATGCTTTTTAATCCCTAATGAAGGGCCTCCGTTGCATCGTCTCCGCCATCTTCTTTGTTTTGGTCTTCGTTCGAGTCGCTTTGAGCCTTTCCTTCTGTTTCTTGCTTTCCTCGCATCTTTCTGGTCTTCTTTTAGCTCCCCCACTCATACTGTACTCATTTAAAACTTGAACACTCGCTTACTTTGAATTCAGGGGAGGTTTATTTGTCCGACTGTACGGAGCTCTCTGTCTAGACAGCCGCCATGCTCTGCTGCCTACCGGAAGTCCTGCAGCCGCTTTTCTACCAGGAAAAGGCGCAATATGAACACAGGCCCTCAGACTGCAGCTAACTTCCTGATGGTATGGATCAATAATCTTGCTGAAACCCCTACACCTATAACTTCCTTAAGAGAAATGATCCCATCCCTGGAAGAGAATAAAGGATAACCCGTAGCTGCATCCCAGGAACAAAACATGACATGTGTTCCTTAGAAGCCAAAAAGCTTTACAGTTACATCCTAGATGGTCGTGTAACACTTCCCCTTCTAAGTCATTGTTTTTGAAGAAATACTGACAACTTTTAAGAGAGTGCTGAGCCAAGAAACGTGGCTTCTAACAGTGGTGCTGGGCTGGCTGATGTTCAACCAGTGAGTGTTGAGACGGTGACACACCGGACACGAGGCTGTGTTACACTGCAGACCTGCTCTGATGAAGTGTGTGCAGATCATCTGTCCCTTTGTGTCAACATCCTACTTGGTAGCAGTCCGAGCATCTCCTCAGGCATGACCACATTTTCTCCTTTGTGCTTGACAACAGCTTCCAGAACCTACTGGTGATACTCTCAGAGGTGCCTTTTAAACAGCCGGCGAGGCAGCGACTGAACCGGAGCGGTTCGCTTTGACTGGCAGCTGCCTCTGCCATGTGGTCGGGTGGGCCAGCTGGGACGCCACATGTGCTGATGGCAGCTGAACAAAAGGCTGACCTCCTGTCATGATGAGTGGGTCATTTCAGAACCGTCAACAGGTGAAGCATCCTGCAGCTTTCCAACACAGCTCTTACTGATGAACCCACAAGATACATCTACAAATACTTTATCCAAATAGATCAGTGATCAAAAACAGGTAGAATAGGAACATTTCACTCCTTCTCTGTTCAATGAAGATTTCCTTTCCAAGGTCAGGTGAACTGGAGATGCCATGTTACCATGACTCAGCACAATCAATGCAAGGAAATAAAACTGATAATCTTGTGCTGTTTATATGGGTGCTCCCGTACACTGTCTGTTATGTATTACAGGTGCATTTGGTTCTGCATGTACAGGTGGACACTGCAGAAAGCCTTCAGGGCATGAATCCGGCTCCTGTGTTAGCACATGGCAAAAGTCACGAGTGAGTTTCACGACTTTATCAGCTTACAGGAGCAGAGTAGGTCATGTTTAGTGAGCAGTTGGCTGGTAGGAGACGAAACCAACCAATATTTACCAACAGCTGACTAGTTTCTTGACCTCCTGCTGTTAGGCTGTCATGTCAGCTGATCCTCACCGATGACCTGAGTTATGGAAGCACTATCTCTACACAGTGTGTTAATACCAGGTCTGAACAGGGCCACTGTCGCCCTGACATCTCGGATTTGTCTTTGTAGTTTGATATTAATCTGAAGCAGCAGCAGGCTGGGCCTCTACTTAGCATGCAACTGTTGCCATAGTAACAACATTTGTCCCAGGACTGAGAGCGTTTTAGCGCTGCCCTCCTGACAAAAATAACGGTGATTTAGTAGAGCCTGGCAGAAATGACATGTCCATTTACCATGGCACAATTAATTCACCAAGATCAACCACTATACTCACATGTGGGTGTTCACCAGCGCCAACACATACACACATACAAAGATCTGAACTGTTGACTTTCTGATGGGGGACTTCTTGTGAACACAGGCAGGTATTCTAAAAGAAATATTAGCAGACTGAATATAATTTCGACATCAAACAAAACACAATATCTAACTGGTTCTTGCTGCCACGTAAGACACAAAAAGGTTAATGTGAAAACAGCGATCAGGTTAAAGGGACGGTGTGTAGAGGCCATCCATACCATAATAACACTACTTTAGGGGCAACAGGAAGTCATATGGCGACTGGCGGTATTACAGTTTAGCACTCTAGATGTTCCATGTTAACAAGAGGTCAGAAGAGTTCATTCTCTGCATGTCTTAAGGTCAACACTGTCAGTCGTGGCCCGTCATTAAAACCTTACCAGGGTTAAAGTCGGACCCCTCACCACCCCGTCATTAAAACCTTACCGGGGTTAAAGTTGGACCCCTCACCACCCCATCTATAACCACACAGCATAGCGTGGATTCCCAGCAGTCAGTGCAGGATGATTTAGGCTAACAAGGCTAGTGCAGTGGGCTGAAGAGTTGATAATCTGTATAAAACTAGAAGCCAGCTTTAATAATGGAGAATTGCTGGTGCAACAGGTGACACTTGAGATTCATATACCAGTAACACCAAACATTTGAGTCGATGTGTTTTACACATATATGTAGTTTCCATGCATACTTCTCTCCAACCAGGCTCTGTGCCTGCTGAAGAAAACCTCTGTGCCCTTCTGCAGGACACTACCAAAAGGTTTCTGCTTTGCTAAAGCCTGCTTCCCTGGGCTGCAAGATGAGACCATTTCTCTCAGTCCTGCTGACAAGTCAGGAACCTTTGCCAAAAACCAGTCCCTCTGTGACAATGGATGCTTGCCAGACCACATTAAATGTCACATACTATCCATGGTGTCTGGAATCTTAGTGGAGGGTGCGGGTGCTGACGGGCAGGGTCGCCGTGCATTGAGCATGGTGGGGAGGGACGGTTATCCACAAAGTGCTTCCCTATAAGGTCATCTCTCTCAAGCACAATAGGAGCAGATTAGTGATCCCCCCCCCCCCCATCGAGTCCCCGTCACTACCAGACTCCACAACTTCACAGGCAACAGAGAACAAACCCACTGAGGTCTGCTGCTCTGACAAAAGGCCAACACCAAAGAGTAACGTGGCAGCATACAGTGAGTTCTCCACCGGCAGGAGCTCCACATACTACCAGCTAAAGCTGCTTTAGGGTTTAGCTAAGTGGAATTCTTTATCCCCATCCTAACATGAGAGCAAGTCTAGAGGACAGTAAAACCAGGTTCATCATGATTTCAGAATCTAAGCTACCAAGGCAAAATCACTGATCTGCATGTCAGTGAGATCATTTCTGCAACAATCAGTGGTCAGATTAGTAGCACTGCCTCATTGGCTGAGCCCTGATGATGTCAACAGGTGTTTCATGAACAGTCAGAGGACTACAACGGGACAGCAGGCTGGATGGGGAAGACCAGCACAGATAGCCAACCGCAGCCCTCTGAAAACACTAAACTACAAAGATGAAACCCAGCATCAAATGATCTAGTTCGGATAGAAGTGTAAGAAATGCATCACACACAATGTTATTTCCATGACATGAAACTAATTTGAGTGAGCGATGAAGAGTGAGTAGGAGGCAGCAGCACCCTTACACAGATTGGCTGCAGGCTATTCTTCTCACAGCCGAGCCGAGGCAGCCTCAGAGGGCTCGTCTCAGTGTCTCGGTGTCCTCTAGCTGATGAGCTTCTTCTGACTGCAGGTTAAAACATCTGGTTTTGCTGCCAGTTGGACTGCATTGTTGAGTAAAGCTGCTGAGAACCAAAGCATCAGGAGCGTTTAATGAACTAGAGGAGAGTGCATCTGACTCACAAGTTTCTCTTTAAACATGAGCCAAATAACGAAGCTTTCTACACTCTGCGATACATAATCCAAATGGCATGATTACCATGGTCAACCTAAAACTGATTCTATACAGTATGCCAGTATATAACAGTAGAAAAATTACACCTTTTAATTCCCAGTACACTCCTGCTCTGTTTGCCCTTGTCAAGGTTACTCAGGAGTCCTGCTGAACACGGTCCCACGTCACCCACTGTAGTTCCACAATGTTCCCCAGAGCAGGATGGGTGGGGCGTGCACGGGGTGGGACCAGACACCTGTCATCTTCACCACTGTCACTGCCTCTATAAATACAGCATTCCAACATCTAAAGGGCCAATGACAGCTAAAAATAAAATCTACCACTATGCACAGAAAAACTAGGCATCACTGCAGTGGCTTAGGCTTCAACACGGTATCAAGATAACGCAAGTTTTCCCCTATTTCATCCGTCTGTTCATCCCTCTGCTAAACTGTACACGTGTGATGTGTGTGAGCCGTGCTTTACATCCTGCTGAAATACGCTGACTGGACCTCAGCAGCAGGAATCACTCCAGCACTCAGCTCACATAATGCATGGGGGGGGGGACTGTTGAGTTGAGACGAGCTGCGAGGATGTGAGGTCCCACACACACGCACGCGCACGCGCACGCTCACGCACACGCACACGCACACACACACAGAGAGTAAAGTGGGCCTTGATGTGCCCAGCCCTTTGAGACAGTGGGTTAATAAGAGCATCTCAAAATACATCACTCTTGCAGGGTGAGTCACCTCTGCAGTGGCACATGGGGATGAGGATGGGGGGGGGTGTTTAACTCAAGCTTGTGCTAAATGTGATCCATGACCATACGGGGACTCATCTGACACGTCCACAGGAGGCTTTACCTGAGGCAGAGCCAAGAACTATCATATTAAAACACCGGATCTTTGCTGTAGTCTACAAAAAGAGCAGCATGTGGAATAATCAGCTCTTTCACAGGGAAACAAAAGAATATTGAAGAAGTTGCAGTGGCATTAAATTGCCAATTCTCTGTGACTTCATAGGTTCATGTGATATCCAGATGTTTCCTTTGCTTGGGCGAAGTCTAAATCAAACCAACATCTAAACTTTACACATTTCAGTTAGCTGATGCTCTAGTCTAAGCAACAGTAGAGTACGGTTCAACCAATAACAACAATAGCAACGAAGCCATATACATTTAAATATGCACACGGTCCAGAGTAGCTCAACCTACCAGCCACCTCCACGATGTCACCAGGCACGATGTCCCTGGCCTTGATCCTCTGCACAGTTTTCCTGTCCTGCCGGTACACCTTCCCCATCTCAGGCTCGTACTCCTTCAGTGCCTCTATGGCATCCTCAGCATTGCGTTCCTGGTGAGGAGAAAAGGAGACTTGAGAGTTTCTCTGAGATGAACTGATGACATCCCATAAACTAAGACTCTGCTGGACTGAACGCTATGAGAGCATTTCCCTCTGAAGGGGCACTGACTCCTCGAAGTTGGATGCTTATTTGATTGATCAGGTTTTGGTTGGGGACATTTAAGATATTAAGTGTATGAAAATGGGAATATAAATAAATCACATCATTTTCTGCCTGTCTTCCAATTTTATCCTTCACCAGCATTATCATCCTACATCAGCAAAAAGAAGCCATAAGTCAGAATGGACAGCCCACACGTTGTTTAAAATAATAAATAAAGAAGAACCAGCTTCATAGTGGCATCCAGGGAGACGGACTGTTCCTTTTCAATAGCAGGCATTCTTGAGACAAAAATAACTTTCAGTCAACACTGTTGATCGCCAGTGGAAGTGATAGATACATGAGGACATTCTACACCCATATACCACCTGTATTAGGTTCACCTGTTAAATCTCCTGCAATCCAAATACAAAAGTATTTCTGCTGAAACTAAGTCAGAGATGTGTTGGTTCAACATTTTGGAGGCTGCAGTTCACGATAATGTCGCACTGGATTAGAGTGCATTAGACGCATGATCAACTAGATGAAGGTAGCATATTCATTAGAAGGCCGTGGTACAGGATTAAATTGGATTTAGATACAGTTTGTGTACCTAATATCTCTTTCCATGTTAAATACAGCCTCCTTACCGCCCACTGTGACATTCGCACTGACAAGCAATAGCTTTCAATACCATACTAACTTTATACAATGCATTCATTTTAAAATTCATTTCACATGTTTTAATGCTAGGCCTGCACGGTAGTGCAGTGGTTAACACTGTCGCCTCGCAGGTTCAAATCCAGCTTGGGGTCCTTCTGTGTGGAGTTAGCATGTTCTCCGCGTGTTAGAGTGGGTTTTCTCCGGGTTCTCAGGTTTCCTCCCACAGTCCAAAGACATGCAGGTTAGGTTCATTGTTGACTCTAAATGTCCCGTAGGTGTGAATATGAGTGTGAATGGTTGTCTGTCTCTATGTGTCAGCCCTGTGATAGTCTGGTGACCTGTCCAGGGTGTACCCCGCCTTCACCCAATGTCAGGTGGGATCGGCTCCACCACCCCCGCGACCCCGAATGGGATTAGCGGTTACACATAATGGATGGATGCTTTAATGCGGTTTTATAATCTTAAGATGTTATCCTGCGGTGTCTATTTGTACTGGATAAATCAATAAAGCTGGTTCCAATCCATTAAGAAAAGCAGTCAACATGTGCAACTATTTCATCATTGTGTTGCGTAATGAAATGTGATTTACTTCAACAAAATGCATTAGATCTGGACAATCCTAACTAGAATAATGTCTCACCTGCCACACACCGACGATGGCATTGGCTATAAGAATGAGTAAAATGACAAAAGGCTCCACAAAGGCAGTGATAGTCTCCTCTCCCTCCTCAAACCAGGCCAGCACCTGAAAACCATACCAGAAACATATCATTATTTATTAAAAGACATTAGCATACACCGATGAGAGTGAGGGACAAAAACACTTCAACTTTATCGTCACATTCTTGAAATTTGACCTCTGCATTTAATCCATCCTAAGCAGGAGCAGCAGTGGGCTACTGTTGAGCAACTTGGACACTTGGACATGCAGACAGTAGGAGCTGGGGATCCAACCGCCAACCTGGTGGTTAAAAGACGACACGCTCTACCCACTGAGCCACAGCCGCCCCAAAAAAATAGACAGAACAAACAAAGTTGTTTCTACCTGTCTGATAGCTGATTGAGATGTAGTGGGCAGGCAAGAGAGACTGTGACTGCAGTGGTTCATTCCTATAATGTGAGGGTGAGCCAGACATCATCCCACACACTCCTTATATAAAACTGTATGGACTGGGAGAAAAGATCAGATCAGATCAGATCAGACAGTTACGTCTGGTCTGAACTTTAGTCTACTGCTGCTAGCTATGCATGTATTCTCTTCAGTGTGGGCAGTTGTTTTTAATACTTCTCAGCCCATTTGAACTGTGTAGGAATGCAAACATGTCAGCCATCAAGAAGACTGTAACTCAGATGAACACAGTTAGACATCTATCATATACACTATATTATTAAAAGCTCTTACTGCCATTTAGCTTGTTGTTCCTGAGAAAATGACCCTACAATGACTCTGTGTGTCAAAAGGAATGAATTAATGTCCCATAATATCATAAAGCAATCAGCCTCAGTAAGACCTAAGTATCTGGCTGG
Source organism: Adelosebastes latens (assembly GCA_916700685.1). Taxonomy (NCBI): domain Eukaryota; kingdom Metazoa; phylum Chordata; class Actinopteri; order Perciformes; family Sebastidae; genus Adelosebastes; species Adelosebastes latens. Next base: position 27,454 of record CAKAKR010060706.1, read on the forward strand.
GGCTGAGGCCAAACACATTTTAAATGGCATAACTCTTAATCAGTTTAATACAGAAGTGCTCTACTGTCTGTCATAACACCACCAAGAGATTTACATTACTCAGAAAAATTACTAAAGGATAATATATATTATAAATATATAATTAGGTTATTATCAATTAGTCATTCAGACTATGAATAACTTACTTACCAACAGTCCAAAACCCAAAGATATTCAGTTTACACACAAAACAGACAAACAAATCTCACATTGAAGAAGATGGAACAAGACAATGATTCATATTTTTGCTCGATGGAGACTTAAACAATTAATTAATTATCAAAATAGTTGGCAAATACTATTTTGTCGATCCACTAATCGACTTTTTGTTACATACCTAATATATATGCTGACATGCAATGGTTCAAAAACATTTCTGAACTGTTCTCTCAACACCAAACGGAATCATGCAAACAGAACTAATGAAAACTCATTTAGTTTTCACATAAAACTTCAACTGATTTTAATTTGCTTAACTGGATAGTATGGGAGTGGGGGGGTTGTGTGTGTGTTTGTCCGATAAGAGCCCTCCCATTGAGCGGTGAGGGCCCAAATTAGGTCTTGAGTGGAGCTCTGTTCCCCTCGGACAGCAGCCGCTGACACCTCTGGATCACCTGACTGGACACGGCACGCTACATACCGGTTCTCACACAGCCACAGGGGGCCTCACTTATTCAAATGTTCTTCAGCCAGCTGCTAATCTACTGTGCTGTCAAACAAAGAACATGAAAAATGTAAAATTGCAGAAATTAATCCTGCACCCAGCTTTCTATCTATCAAAAACAATCCCGATTTGGTGGTGGATTTTCCCATAAAAACTTTAATGAAAATTAAAAAGTGGTTGTACATGAAGCCTCATCTTTCCACACGACATCACAGCAATAAAAAGTGCTGCTACTACTATGTAGAGAGTAGACGTTGGTTTGATCTAGCTATGGGGAGGGCTTGGACAGCGACACTGATGCTGATGATGCTATCACATAATGGCCACTATTAAACATTTATCTGTCTAACACTCAGAGTCAGAGGCCCGGGGGAGACCAGGGTAAGTCATTACACAGCAGTCATGCTTGACCACTCAAATGTCTTACTTGGCACATGCTGATAGCAACTCGATGCTGCTGCTGCTGTTGTCACCATTCCTCAGATGGGTTGCTGGCCTTCTCAGCTGCTTAGCTCTCTAATGTGGGAATGTAACCCCAGCCGGGTTAAACAAACTGAAGACGTTCACACATCAGCACTATGCGCTTCATAAATTGCCCCCTGCCATTCAACACACAGGGCTTAATAATAATCCCATCTGCAATTCTGACTTCACATAAACACCCTCTCAGCTCGAGGTGGAAAGGAAAAGCTATTTGTAGGATGCTGTGACTTGTCGTGAGATTCCCTCAACTTTTTAGGTTCTTTCTCTCGGTTACTGTAGTTACAGAGTAGGAGCCAGGAGGAGTGATAGTGGGGATAGAGAAGAACTCATCGATCCAGCAACCTAAACAAGACAGCTTTTCAGCAAACAGTGCAAGACAATGTAGTAACATACTTACAAAAGATATACATGCAGCCAACAGAAGAATTCGAACAAGTAAATCTTCAAATTGTTCAAGGACAAGCTCCCACAAAGATTTCCCTGCAGAGAAGAGAGCTGATTAAAAAAACAATCCATCACAGAATGACAGTAACAACATGGGTAACAGTAGTGCTTACCTTCCTCTGCTGGTAACTCTGTGTGTAGAGGTGTGGGAGTCAATCCAGGGACCACACAGGAAACAGACAAAAAGAAAAAGAAAAGAAAAAGAAGGTAAGTTGTGTATAAATACTTCTTTTTTAAATTGCCAGATGGAAACATGCAGTTCCCGTTTCATGATGCGGAAGTGACTCCTCCAACAAGAGGAGGTCAGTTTATTCTGTGAGACTGAGAGGTAAATCTCACACAAATACAAGTTGGTGTCAAATCCACCAGCATGTTTCCAGGTTCACTTGACATTTACATACATACTGTACGAGAGGGGAATACTTATAATGATGTAGTGAAGGTATAGATCTGTTTGACTATTACACAAGAACCAATCATACAGCAATATTTAATGCTTCTTCACAAATCAGGTTTACACTTAGTCTACTCCCTTAATCTTTATTACACAACAGGAAGAAATAGGAAAACACCAATCAATGTAAAGGTTGAAGTGATTTAAGGGGAGGGTTGTAAAGGTGATATTAATATGAACCAGCTGTTTAAGCCTGGAACAAGAGAGATTAAGGTGACGGATAACGTTACTACAATGATCCTGTGGCCACTGTTCAAATGCCTGCTGGATCTCTGGGCACATGGGCTGATGTGTTGCTGCTCTGCTTTGAGGAACATCCAGCAAAGTAACTGTGTTCAACCATGTCACCCTATTTTACCTCTACTGCCACCAATGTCACAGTTATGATGTTTAACAATCACAGTCAACAGTGTTACACTGATGTTACCATACCTAATAGTGTCTAATGTTCAACAGTGTTACGCTGATGTTACCATACCTAACACTGCCTCCATTTTCAACAGTGTTACACCAATGTTACCATACATACCTAACACTGTCCCAATGTTCAACAGTGTTACACTGATGTTACCATACCTAATACTGTCCAAATGTTCAGCAGTGTTACACTGATGTTACCATACCTAATAGTGTCTAATGTTCAACAGTGTTACGCTGATGTTACCATACCTAACACTGCCCCAGTGTTCAACAGTGTTACACTGATGTTACCATACCTAATAGTGTCTAATGTTCAACAGTGTTACACTGATGTTACCATACCTAACACTGCCCCAATGTTCAACAGTGTTACACCGATGTTACCATACCTAACACTGTCCTAATGTTCAACAGTGTTACACTGATGTTACCATAACTAACACTGTCCTAATGTTCAACAGTGTTACACTGATGTTACCATACCTAACACTGTCCCAATGTTCAACAGTGCTACACTGATGTTACCATACCTAACACTGTCCTAATGTTCAACAATGTTACACTGATGTTACCATACCTAATACTGTCCTAATGTTCAACAGTGTTACACTGATGTTACCATACCTAAAACTGTCCTATTATTCAACAATGTTACACTGATGTACCATACCTAATACTGTCCTAATGTTCAACAATGTTACACTGATGTTACAATACCTAATACTGTCCTAATGTTCAACAATGTTAAACTGATGTTACCATACCTAATACTGTCCTAATGTTCAACAGTGTTACACTGATGTTACCATAACTAACACTGTCCTAATGTTCAACAGTGTTACACTGATGTTACCATACCTAACACTGTCCCAATGTTCAACAGTGCTACACTGATGTTACCATACCTAACACTGTCCTAATGTTCAACAATGTTACACTGATGTGACCATACCTAACACCGTCCCAATGTTCAACAGTGTTACACTGATGTTACCATACCTAACACTATCCTAATGTTCAACAGTGTTACACTGATGTTACCATAACTAACACTGTCCTAATGTTCAACAGTGTTACACTGATGTTACCTTCCCTTACACTGTCCCAATGTTCAACAGTGCTACACTGATGTTACCATACCTAACACTGTCCTAATGTTCAACAATGTTACACTGATGTTACCATACCTAATACTGTCCTAATGTTCAACAATGTTAAACTGATGTTACCATACCTAATACTGTCCTAATGTTCAACAATGTTACACTGATGTGACCATACCTAACACCGTCCCAATGTTCAACAGTGTTACACTGATGTTACCATACCTAACACTGTCCCAATGTTCAACAGTGTTACAATGTCCTCTCGGTAATGATTAATTTGTTACTTTGTAAGAGACAGGAAACCCTTGAGGTCACCAGTGATGACGTCAGCCTAATGACTTCATGGAGCTGGGTAACACCGGCCGATGATGATGATGATAATGATGATGGTGATGATGACAACTTTTAGCCCATATCCTGAATACTGTGCTCTCACTGGCCCTGTTATGATAATGATACATGTTGAACCGTGTCTCATGTGTGGTTACGATGTAGAGATATGTAGTCTGGTCTAATGTTACAGTGTAGATATATAATCTGGTCTAATATTACAGTGTAGATATACTGTATAGTCTGGTCTAATGTTACAGTGTAGATATATAGTCTTGGCTAACGTTACAGTGCAGATATATAGTCTAGTCTAACGTTACAGTGTAGATATATAGTCTGATCTAACGTTACAGTGTATATATATAGTCTGGACTAACGTTACAGTGCAGATATATAGTCTGATCTAACGTTACAGTGTATATATATAGTCTGGTCTAACGTTACAGTGTAGATATATAGTCTGATCTAATGTTACAGTGTATATATATATAGTCTGGTCTAACGTTACAGTGTAGATATATAGTATGGTCTAACGTTACAGTGCAGATATATAGTCTGGTCTAACGTTACAGTGTAGATATATAGTCTGATCTAACGTTACAGTGTAGATATATAGTCTGATCTAACGTTACAGTGTATATATATATAGTCTGGACTAACGTTACAGTGCAGATATATAGTCTGGTCTAACGTTACAGTGTAGATATATAGTCTGGTCTAACGTTACGGTGCAGATATATAGTCTGGTCTAACGTTACAGTGTAGATATATAGTCTGGTCTAACATTACGGTGCAGATATATAGTCTGGTCTAACGTTACAGTGTAGATATATAGTCTGATCTAACGTTGCAGTGTAGATATATAGTCTGATCTAACGTTACAGTGCAGATATATAGTCTGGACTAACGTTACAGTGTTGATATATATATATATATATATATAGTCTTGACTAACGTTACAGTGTAGATATATATATATATAGTCTGGACTATACAGGACTACAGGGGCGACTGTGGCTCAGAGGACAGAGCAGGTCGTCCACCAATCGGAAGGTCGGTGGTTCGATCCCCGGAGCAGCCTGGTCATATGTCGATGTGTCCTTGAGCAAAACACTTAACCCCAAATTGCTCCCGAAGGCTTAGCCATCGGTGTGTGAATGAGTATTGAGATCAGATCCTGATGGACAGGTTGGCTCCTTGCATGGCGTGTGAATGGGTGAATGCTGACATCAGTGTGTGAATGGGTTGAATGCTGACATCAGTGTGTGAATGTGTGTGTGAATGGTTGAATGCTGACATCAGTGTGTGAAAGTGCGTGTGAATGGGTGAATGCTGACATTAAGTGTAAAGCGCTTTCAGTGGTCGGAAGACTATAAAGGAGCTATATAAATATAAGTCCATTTACCATCCATGACTAACGTTACAGTGTAGATATAGTCGGGACTAACGTTACAGTGTAGATATAGTGTCTGGTCTAACGTTACAGTGTAGATATAGTCCGGACTAACGTTGCAGTGTGTATATATAGTGTCTGGACTAACGTTACAGCGTAGATATAGTGTCTGGTCTAACGTTACAGTGTAGATGTAGTCTGGTCTAACGTTACAGTGTAGATATAGTGTCTGGTCTAACGTTACAGTGTAGATATAGTCTGGACTAACGTTGCAGTGTGTATATATAGTGTCTGGACTAACGTTACAACGTAGATATAGTGTCTGGTCTAAAGTTACAGTGTAGATGTAGTCTGGTCTAAAGTTACAGTGTAGATGTAGTCTGGTCTAACGTTACAGTGTAGATATAGTCTGGTCTAACATTACAGTGAAGATATAGTCTGGACTAACGTTACAGTGTAGATATAGTGTCTGGTCTAACGTTACAGTTTAGATATAGTGTCTGGTCTAACGTTACAGTGTAGATATTGTCTGGTCTAACGTTACAGTGAAGGTATAGTCTGGACTAACGTTACAGTGTAGATATATTGTCTGGTCTAACGTTACAGTGTATATATAGTCTGGACTAACGTTACAGTGTGTGTATATAGTGTCTAGACTAACGTTACAGTGTGTGTATATAGTGTCTAGACTAACGTTACAGTGTGGATATAGTGTCTGGTCTAACGTTACAGTTTAGATATAGTGTCTGGTCTAATGTTACAGTGTAGATATTGTCTGATCTAACGTTACAGTGAGGATATAGTGTCTGGACTAACGTTACAGTGTAGATATAGTGTCTGGTCTAACGTTACAGTGTATATATGGTCTGGACTAACATTACAGTGTAGTTATAGTCTGGTCTAACGTTACAGTGTAGATATAGTCTGGTCTAACATTACACTGTAGATATAGTGTCTGGACTAACATTACAGTGTAGATATAGTCTGGACTAACGCTACAGTGAAGATATAGTGTCTGGTCTAACGTTACAGTGAAGATATAGTCTGGACTAACGTTACAGTGTAGATATAGTCTGGACTAACGCTACAGTGTAGATATAGTGTCTGGTCTAACGTTACAGTGAAGATTTATAGTCTAGACTAACGCTACAGTGAAGATATAGTGTCTGGTCTAACGTTACAGTGAAGATATAGTCTGGACTAACGTTACAGTGTAGTTATAGTCTGGACTAACGCTACAGTGTAGATATAGTGTCTCGTCTAACGTTACAGTGTAGATATAGTCTGGACTAACGTTACAGTGTAGATATAGTGTCTGGTCTAACGTTACAGTGTAGATATAGTGTCTCGTCTAACGTTAGAGTGAAGATATAGTCTGGACTAAGGTTACAGTGTAGATATAGTCTGGACTAACGTTACAGTGAAGATATAGTCTGGTCTAACGTTACAGTGAAGATATAGTGTCTGGTCTAACGTTACAGTGAAGATATAGTCTGGTCTAACGTTACAGTGTAGATTTAGTCTGGATTAACGTTGCAGTGAATATATATTGTCTCGACTAACGTTACAGTGAAGATATATTCTGGATTAACGTTACAGTGAAGATATAGTGTCTGGACTAACGTTACAGTGAAAATATAGTCTGGACTGACGTTACAATGTAGATATAGTGTCTGGTCTAACGTTACAGTGAAGATATAGTCTGGTCTAACGTTACAGTGAAGATATAGTCTGGTCTAACGTTACAGTGTAGATATAGTCTGGTCTAACGTTACAGTGAAGATATAGTGTCTGGTCTAACATTACATTGAATATATAGTCTGGACTAACGTTACAGTGTAGATTTAATCTGGATTAACGTTACAGTGTAGATATAGTCTGGTCTAACGTTACAGTGAAGATATAGTCTGGACTAACGTAACAGTGTAGATATAGTGTCTGGTCTAACATTACACTGTAGATATAGTGTCTGGACTAACGTTACAGTGTAGATATAGTCTGGACTAACGCTACAGTGAAGATATAGTGTCAGGTCTAACGTTACAGTGAAGATATAGTCTGGACTAACGTTACAGTGAAGATATAGTCTGGTCTAACGTTACAGTGTAGATATAGTCTGGTCTAACGTTACAGTGAAGATATAGTCTGGACTAACGTTACAGTGAAGATATAGTCTGGACTAACGTTACAGTGTAGATATAGTCTGGACTAACGTTACAGTGAAGATATAGTGTCTGGTCTAACGTTACAGTGAAGATATAGGCTGGACTAACGTTACAGTGTAGATATAGTCTGGTACTAACGTTACAGTGTAGATATAGTGTCTGGTCTAACGTTACAGTGAAGATATAGTGTCTGGTCTAACGTTACAGTGAAGATATAGTGTCTGGTCTAACGTTACAGTGAAGATATAGTCTGGACAAACGTTACAGTGTAGATATAGTCTGGACTAAAGTTACAGTGTAGATACAGTCTGGTGTAACGTTACAGTGTAGATATAGTCTGGTCTAACGTTACAGTGAAGATATAGTCTGGACTAACGTTACAGTGTAGATATAGTGTCTGGTCTAACGTTACAGTGAAGACATAGTCCGGATTAACGTTACAGTGTAGATATAGTCTGGACTAACGTTACAGTGTAGATATAGTCTGGACTAACGTTACAGTGTAGACATAGTGTCTGGTCTAACGTTACAGTGAAGATATAGTCTGGTCTAACGTTAAAGTGAAGATATAGTCTGGTCTAACGTTACAGTGTAGATATAGTCTGGTCAAACGTTACAGTGTAGATATAGTGTCTGGTCTAACGTTACAGTGTAGATATAGTCTGGACTAACGTTACAGTGTATATATAGTGTCTGGTTTAACGTTACAGTGAAGATATAGTCTGGACAAACGTTACAGTGTAGATATAGTCTGGACTAAAGTTACAGTGTAGATACAGTGCCTGGTTTAACATTACATTGTAGATATAGTGTCTGGTCTAACGTTACAGTGTAGATATAGTGTCTGGTCTAACGTTACAGTGTAGATATAGTCTGGTCTAACGTTACAGTGTAGATATAGTCTGGTCTAACGTTACAGTGTAGATATAGTGTCTGGTCTAACGTTACAGTGAAGATATAGTCTGGACAAACGTTACAGTGTAGATATAGTCTGGACTAAAGTTACAGTGTAGATACAGTCTGGTGTAACGTTACAGTGTAGATATAGTGTCTGGTCTAACGTTACAGTGTAGATATAGTGTCTGGTTTAACGTTACATTGTAGATATAGTGTCTGGTCTAATGTTACAGTGTAGATATAGTGTCTGGTTTAACATTACAGTGTAGACATAGTCTGGTCTAACGTTACAGTGAAGATATAGTCTGGTCTAACGTTAAAGTGAAGATATAGTGTCTGGTCTAACGTTACAGTGTAGATATAGTCTGGTCAAACGTTACAGTGTAGATATAGTGTCTGGTCTAATGTTACAGTGAAGATATAGTCTGGTCTAACGTTACAGTGAAGATATAGTCTGGACTAACGTTACAGTGTAGATATAGTCTGGTCTAGCGTTACAGTGTAGATATAGTCTGGACTAACGTTGCAGTGTGTATATATAGTGTCTGGACTAACGTTACAACGTAGATATAGTGTCTGGTCTAACGTTACAGTGTAGATATAGTCTGGTCTAACGTTACAGTGAAGATATAGTGTCTGGTCTAACATTACACTGTAGATATAGTCTGGACTAACGCTACAGTGTAGATATAGTCTGGACTAACGTTACAGTGTAGATACAGTGTCTGGTCTAACGTTACAGTGAAGATATAGTCTGGACTAACGTTACAGTGTAGATATAGTCTGGACTAACGTTACAGTGTAGATATAGTGTCTGGTCTAATGTTACAGTGTAGATATAGTGTCTGGTTTAACATTACAGTGTAGATATAGTCTGGTCTAACGTTACAGTGTAGATATAGTCTGGTCCAACGTTACAGTGTAGATATAGTGTCTGGTCTAACATTACAGTGTAGATATAGTCTGGACTAACGCTACAGTGTAGATATAGTCTGGACTAACGTTACAGTGTAGATATAGTCTGGACTAACGTTACAGTGGAGATATAGTCTGGACTAACGTTACAGTGTAGATATAGTGTCTGGTCTAACGTTACAGTGAAGATATAGTCTGGACTAACGTTACAGTGAAGATATAGTCTGGACTAACGTTACAGTGTAGATATAGTGTCTGGTTTAACATTACAGTGTAGATATAGTCTGGTCTAACGTTACAGTGTAGATATAGTCTGGACAAACGTTACAGTGTAGATATATAATCGTACCGTTTAGGCCCCATTTCTCCTTCTGCCGTTTCACCTCGTCCAGGGAAAGTCCTGTGCTTTCATTGACGCAGAAATAAGTGTAAACTTCTTCCACACTCTTCGTGTGAGAGTTCTCCATGGCGGACAGACGGCTGCTTCCCTCACAGCTGGACTCGGTGTCTTCTGGCTCTTTAATACTGACAACACTTTGAGAGGAATGAGGAGTTTGTTAAGTGAGAGCTGTGATACTCGGACACTCGGGTAGCTATCGTTAGCTACTGACCGCGGTCTGGCGTGTAGGGGGACAACCGGGACCCGGTTCAGATTATCTCCACGACAATTACCAAAGAAATGTTCTGCTGAGCCAAATCTCCTCTTTCCTGTCTGGGTGAAGGTTACTCTAAGCGTCCCCTTATCTCCGGAAATGGTGGGAGAGTGTCTGCAGCAGTGTGTTGTGTTAAGGACTGCATTCACCCGGTCCAGTCCTCTGTGCTGCCGTGCCGTGCCGTGCCGTGCCTCACCGTGTCGCAGCTCTCTGTGGCTCCTCACGGTGCTGACAGTCTGCTTTATCAAAGTGCCTCACTGCTGCCCCTCTTCCCTGCGCTGCATGTGGACTTATATCATTGGACGAGGGCTGTCAGCTGCGTTCAAACAACCAGGGAGACGAGGGAGGACACAGGAAGACATCTAACCCTAACCCGTGAGAGGACACAGGAAGACATCTAACCCTAACCCGTGAGAGGTCACAGGAAGACATCTAACCCTAACCTGGATAGAAACAGGAAGACATCTAACCCTAACCTGGATAGAAACAGGAGGACATCTAACCCTAACCCGGGTAGAAACAGGAAGACATCTAACCCTAACCCGTGAGTGGACACAGGAAGACATCTAATCCTAACCTGGGTAGAAACAGGAAAACATCTAACCCTAACCTGTGAGAGGACACAGGAAGACATCTAACCCTAACCTGGGTAGAAACAGGAAGACATCTAACCCAAACCCGTGAGAGGTCACAGGAAGACATCTAACCCTAACCCGTGAGAGGACACAGGAAGACATCTAACCCTAACCTGGGTAGAAACAGGAAGACATCTAATCCTAATCTGGATAGAAACAGGAGGACATCTAACCCTAACCTGTATAGAAACAGGAAGACATCTAACCCTAACCTGGATAGAAACAGGAGGACATCTAACCCTAACCTGGGTAGAAACAGGAGGACATCTAACCCTAACCTGGATAGAAACAGGAAGACATCTAACCCTAACCTGGATAGAAACAGGAAGACATCTAAACCTAACCTGGATAGAAACAGGAAGACATCTAAACCTAACCTGGATAGAAACAGGAAGACA